>JAWQFJ010025568.1:25000-43472 GCA_034096865.1 Theodoxus fluviatilis | reverse complement strand
GTCAGACTGACAAACAGACAGACTGTCTGTCTGTCTGTCTGTCTGTCTGTCTGTCTGTCTGTCTGTCTGTCTGTCTGTCTGTCTGTCTGTCTCTCTGTCTGTCTGTCTGTCTGTGTGTGTGTGTGTGTGTGTGTGAGTCTGTCTGTCTGTCTGTCTGTCTGTCTGTGTATATGTGTGCGTGTGTGTATGGGTGCGTGTGTGTATGTGTGCAGGTATGTGGGTCAATCTGTGTGTCTGTCTGCCTGTGTCTGTCTGTCTGTGTGTCTGTGTGTCCGTCCGTCTGTCTCTCTGTCTCTCTGTGTGTCTGTGTGTCTGTCTGTTTGCTTGTATGTGTGTCTGTCTGTCTGTCTGTCTGTTTATGTGTCTGTCTGTGTGTGTGTGTGTCTGTCTGTGAATCTGTCTGTCTGTGTGTCTGTCTGTGTGTCTGTCTGTGTGTCTGTCTGTGTGTCTGTCTGTGTGTTTGTGTGTCTCTCTGTGTGTCTCTCTGTGTGTCTGTCTGTCTGTCTGTCTGCCTGTCTGTCTATCTGTCTGTCTCTCTGTCTATCTACCTACCAGTACAACACCTACCAGTACAATCCACACCACACCTACCTGCCAGTACAACACACACAACACCTACCTGCCAGCACAACACACAACACCTACCTGCCAATACAACACACACGCCTACCTGCCTGTACAACACACACAACACCTACCTGCCAGTATAACACATACAATACCTACCTACCAGTAATACACACACAACACCTACCTGCCAGTACAACACACACACACCTACCTACCAGTACAACACACAAAACCTACTTGCCAGTACAACACACACAACACCTACCTGCCAGTATAACACATACAATACCTACCTACCAGTAATACACACACAACACCTACATGCCAGTAAAACACACACACAACACAATACCTGCCGGGACAACCCACACAGCACCTACCTGCCAGTACAACACACACACAACACCTTTCTGCCAGTACAACACATACAATACCTACCTGCCAGCACAACACACACAACACCTACCTGCCAGCACAACACACACAACACCTACCTGCCAATACAACACCTACCTGCCAATACAACACACACAACACCTACCTGCCAGTACAACACACAGACATCACCTATCGGCCAGTACAACACACACAACACTTATCTGCCAGTAATACACACAACACCTACCTGCCAGTACAACACACACAACACCTACCTGCCAGTACAACACACACACAACACCTATCTGCCAATACAACACACACAACACCTACCTGCCAGTACAACACACACACAACATCTACCTGCCAGTACAACACACACAGCACCTACCTGCCAGTACAACACACAGAGCACCTACCTGCCAGTACAACACACGCAGCACCTATCTGCCAGTACAACACACACAACAATTTATCTGCCAGTACAACACACACAACATTTATCTGCCAGTAATACACACAACACCTACCTACCAGTACAACCCACACACAAAACACCTACCTGCCAGTACAACACACACACAACACCTATCTGCCAGTTCAACCCACACACAACACCTATCTGTCAGTACAACACCTACCTGCCAGTACAACACACACAACACCTACCTGCCAGTACAACACACACAACACCTATCTGTTACAAGTCGTCCTCTGAGTCTAGGGGTATGTTAATTTATCAATGGTTGGATGAGGCCTGACTTGCACACATAACAGTCACTGCCTTCATTCGCGCTGTCTCTTTCTTTCAAAACCAGAAGAAGAGGTCAAGAGAAATCAATTAATAATAATGTAATCAAATAATGGCAAACTATGATATATTCATGCAAAAATCAAGCACGCACAAGAAGAATAGTTAGTAATAGGCCATCCTTAATTAATGAATGTAAAGTTTATCCTCAGTTCCACTTGGATGACTTATCTCATGAGTCTATTGGAAACGCTCTCCGAATGTTCGTCGATGAAACAATGTTCATATAACACGAGTTTACTGACTTTCGATTCCGGAATTTGAAGGGGAAGGTAGAGGTTCACAGTTACCGCTGTAGGGATAGCGGCGACCGCAATGTTGATGGGAACTCGTCTCTTGCCGCAGTAAAAGGGGTGACGACAGCAGCGTTGATGGGGACTTGTCTCTGGCCGCAGTAAAAGGGGTGACGACAGCAGCGTTGCTGGTCAGGCACCTCTGAGACGAGTTGGAGGGAATACTCTGTCTCAGCAGGGACTTCAGGGCGAGCCTTGTGCTCCGCTTGCATGGTCAGTCCGAAGTGAAGAAGCGACCGGCCCTCATTGCTTTTCATGAACTCCAATGCTGGGGGGAAGAGCCACTCATGTTGCGACAGGTCGTGGTGACCTGTTGACTCCACCCCCAGATTGGAGGCAGATGCGGTCTCAGACTAAATTGTCGCTGACTTCCCCATAATTGACTTTCCTGGGGACTGATGGGCTAGCGTCTCTGACAGGACGCTGACCTTAATGTCTCCTTAATGTCCGACACGCCATGCTTGGCTGCACGGGGATCTCTAGATAACCGTCCCAATGGAATATTGATTGCCAAACCGGGCGACACCCTGCCTGACTTCACCGGATGTGGCCTAGATAACAATCCTGACTCTAACTTCAAAGTGGCTTGGGTTCACCAATGGGGCCTGGATAACAATCGCTGCCCTCTCTATTCATTCCCTTGATTCGCTTGGCTGAACTCACAGATGGGGGACCATCACAACACACAACACCTACCTGCCAGTACAATACACACAACACCTACCTACCAGTACAACCCACACACAAAACACCTATCTGCCAGTACAACACACACAACACCTATCTGCCAGTACAACCCACACACAACACCTACCTGCCAATACAACACACACAACACCTACCTGCCAGTACAACACACACAACACCTACCTGCCAGTACAACGCCTACCTGCCAGTACAACACACACAACACCTACCTGCCAGTACAACACACACAAAACCTACCTGCCAGTACAACCCAGGCCCATCCTGAGTCCACTGACGCATTGCGTTGCCGTCGTCTCCCGTCTCCACCTGACGTCATACTTGACGTTAATATGACGTCAGCAGTATCCTCTGACGTCATACTTGACGTTAATATGATGTTAGTAGCATCCTCTGACGTCATACTTGACGTTAATATGACGTGAGCAGTATCCTCTGACGTCATACTTGACGGTAATATGACGTCAGTAGTATCCTCTGACGTCATAGTAGATGCTGGCAGCATGGCAGCTGGATCTTGTTGACTCCCAACTGGACTAGTCCGAAAGTCACTTTCTCTGTCCTGGCACTGAGTGCACAAGGAAGCCTGAAACAGCGGTTGAGACAAAGGTTGACTGGAGTAACAGTACATGTATGACCTCACTGTAACCTTTTTCCTTCCCTTCCGCTCATCTTGAATCTTTGGTATTTGCAGTGTGAGAATCTCGGACCCCACAAAAGATAAAATAAGCTAAAACTGATCATATTTCTTGGCTTCATATCTTCTCATATCACTGCTTCTGTCTATACACCAGTGCATCTGCTGAGGTTTGCTCCAGTCGTAAATACACGTGATTATTTGGAGAGACTTTGGCTATGCATAATTTTATTTGTCAGTGGACAGGACAGTCTCCCACAATGAATGTTTTTGCCAGAGAGGTCTGAGTAAACCTTCGTCTCACGGGGAGCTGAGGATAAGTAGATGAAAGGCCAAGCACATGACTTAGTTTCTAAATAATCAATTGTTGCGTAGCGAAAGCGACGTTATGTAGTAGCTGTGTGAACAAGTGGTTATCCTTTTTCTTAGTATATTTGTGTGTTGCTAATGTAATTTCTTGTTTGCAGGAAGCCGTCCTACCAACTTTTGGTGTGTGTTTTTTTTAATTGCCAACTATAACATACAGCTGGCATCGCACAATGCCCCACACTTCAACTGGAGCCCCTTGCTGCTGGGCTTTCGGGGCCTGCTCCAGTGGCTCAGCCAGGGGCCTGCTCCAGTGGCTCAGCCAGAGGCCTGCTCCAGTGGCTCAGCCAGGGGCCTGCTCCAGTGGCTCTGCCAGGGGCCTGCTCCAGTAGCTCAGTCAGGGGCCTGCTCCAGTAGCTCAGCCAGGGGCCTGCTTCAGTGGCTCAGCCAGGGGCCTGCTCCAGTAGCTCAGCCAGGGGCCTGCTCCAGTGGCTCAGCCAGGGGCCTGCTCCAGTAGCACAGCCAGGGGCCTGCTTCAGTGGCTCAGCCAGGGGCCTGCTCCGGTAACTAAGTCTGTGCAGGTCCAAGCAGCCACAGAGACTACCAGGGGCATGTGGACAGGCTCCGATCATTCAGATCCAGTCGTGCGTTCAAACCACTATCACCACCACCAGTACCACCACCACCACCACCAGTACCACCACCACCACCACCAGTATTACCACCACCACCACCAGTACCACCACCACCACCACCAGTACCACCACCACCAGTATTACCACCACCACCACCAGTACCACCCCCACTATCACAAGTACCACCACTACTATCACCAGTACCACCACCACCACCACCGGTACCACCACCACCACCACCAGTACCACCACCACCACCACAACCACCACCACTACCACCAGTGCCACCACATCAAACACCACCACCAGTACCACCACCACCACCACCACCACTAACACCACCACCACCAGTACGACCACCACTAGCACCATCACCACCACCAGTACCACCACCACCAGTACCATTTTTACTACCACCACCACCACCACTAACACCACCACCAGTACCACCACCACTACTACTACTTCCACTACCACCACCACCACAATATTACTACTACCTCCACTACCACTATTACCACCACCACCACCACCACCACTACCACTAGTACCACCACATCAAACACCACCACCAGTACCACCACCTCCACCACCACTACCACCACCACCACCAGTACCACCACCACCACCACCACCACCACCACCACCAGTACCACCATCACCAGTACCACCACCACCAGTACCACCACCACCAGTACCACCACCACCAGTACCACCACCACCAGTACCACCACCACCAGTACCACCACCACCAGTACCACTATTACTACCACCACCACCACAACCACCACCAGTACCACCACCACCAGTACCATTTGTACTACCACCACCACCACCACAACCACCACCACCACTAACACCACCACCAGTACCACCACCACTATTACTACTTCCACTACCACCACCACCACAATATTACTACTACCACCACTACCACTATTACTACCACCACCACCACCACCATTGTTATCACCACCACTACCACTATTACTACCACCACTATTACTACCACAACTACCACAACTATTACTACCACCACTACCACCACTATTACTACCACCACCACAACCACCACCACAACTACCACAACTATTACTACCACCACCACCACCACCACTATTACTACTACCACCACCACTACCACCACCACTACCACCACCACTACCACCACCACTATTACTACTACCACCACCACAACTACCATCACTATTACCACCACCACCACCACTACCACCACTATTACTACCATTACCCCACTACCACCACCATCACGACCGTACCACCACCACCAGTACCACCATCACCATCACGACTGTACCACTACCACTACCACCACCATAACTACTACCACTATTACTACCATCACCACCACTACCACCACCAACACTACCACTACCACCACCACCACCACCACGACTGTACCACAACCACCATCCCGACTGTACCACCACCACCAGTACCACCATCACCATCACGACTGTACCACTACCACCACCACCAATACCACTACTACCATCACCACTACTATTACTACCACCACCACCTCTACCACCAATACCACCACCACCACCACCAATACTACCACCACCACCACTACCACTAATACCACCACCACCATCACCACTACCACCACTACCACCACCAATACCCCACCACCACCACTACCACCATCAATACCATCATCACCACCACCGATACCACCACTACCACCACCAATACCCTACCACCACACCACCACCACCACCACCACCACTACCACCACCAATACCCTACCACCACACCACCACCACCACTACCACCACCAATACCCCACCACCACCACCACCACGACCACCACCAATATCCCACCACCACCACCTATACCACCACTACCACCTATACCACCACCACCACCTATACCACCACTACCACCACCAGATCCAACTTCCTCTGTAAAGACTGGACAACGCGTGAAGTCTGCGACGAGCTGGGGACAGGAAGTAGCAAGGTCACACCGGAAGTCCTGACCCCCTCCGCTCTGGCACGGAGGCCAGAAATCGATACAGCTGGCAGGCAGTCTTGGCTACATCAGGTCTCAGTGGAGAGGCGCGTTTCTTTGCACTCGATTTCCTGGCAGAGGTCACGCGTCCCCTGTGTTCCTACACAGACTGGCTGTCCCGGAGCGCGCTGTCCGTACCAAACATTTGCATAGCGCCATTGCTGTTCTTCGGGGTTTCTAGGTCTATTTCCAGAATACGGCAATGGTTATATAGTTACACACACACACGCGCGCGCGCGCGCGCGCGCGCGCGCGCACACACACACATTTAGGAAACGCTTACATGCGTACATGTGGGTCTTTTCTATGCTTTCTCTCCTCTCCAGTCCCCACAACTCAGAACCATATAGTAACGAAGGTTGGACCTGGGCATCGAACAATCGAAAAAATACTGCTACATTCATAGTGTGTAGATTCCACATTGTTTTCAGCAGCTGTACAATCTTCTTCTTGGCTTTTACAGAGAGGCAGTCAACCGCAGAAGAAATTGATAATTTCGTAGTGAACACAATACCCAGGTACTTATATTGGTTGACGACCTCAAGATCCCTGCCTCCAATGGCCCATCTTTCACCTCGCCCCAGAAATCCCCCCTGCGAAAGACCATGACCTTAGTTTTGTTAGTGTTGATACGAAGGCCCAGTCTCTCAGAGGCATGGTAGAGACTATCTATCTGGCGTTGCAGGCCAACTGGAGTTGTAGAAAGGAGCACGAGGTCATCCGCAAAAAGGAGCGAAAAAATTATGTTGACCCGGGCAACATTTGTACACCATGCCTCCCATGTCCGCGTATGTACATCGCAACGTAATCAATAAACAAGCAAAACAATTATCGGCGACTCGACTGCCCCCTGCCTCACACCGACCGGGCAGTCGAAGAAGTCCGAGGAGGCGCCATTCCACCTTACACATGCTGTTACTTGTGAGTAATCAGTCTGAAGCATTCTCAAAAAATTTGTTGACAGAGAGAGGGAGGGAGAGAGAGAGAGAGAGAGAGAGAGAGAGAGAGAGAGAAGAGAGAGAGTGAGAGAGAGAGTGAGAGAGAGAGAGAGAGAGAGAGAGAGAGAGAGAGATAGAGAGAGAGAGAGTGGGAGAGAGAGAGAGAGAGAGAGAGAGAGAGAGAGAGAGGAAGAGAGAGAGAGAGAGAGAGAGAGAGAGAGAGAGAGAGAGAGAGAGAGAGGAGGGAAGGAGGAGACGAAGGCGGGATATCACGGAATGCTGTAATCTAATATCCTTTACAAGTGATACTACACATAACTGTTACTAGTTCGTGATGGACATTTGTACAGCTAAAACCAGATAGATATGCCAAACGCTTATCTATTACAATCGTTAACATACTTCAGTGAATTGTTCTAAATTAGTGATGGATTGATGTACACTTAAATTCACATATCCTACCCATAAGAAAGGCAAATATTTCCTCTTAAAACGCTGACTATGTGACCTAAAATCAGCGTTGCACAATTCTGGTAGCATTGTTCAGTCAAAGGGCTGCCCTGAACACCCTGGGTTGTAATGATTCATTCCTGCACCAGTTAGGGGGAGTGCCACGGGCAGCATCGACACCTCCCAAGTCTTCACCTGTACACAGGTTTCGAGGTTTTAGGGCATAATGTATATACTTAGCGCCATCTTCGGTCGTCCGTACCACTGGCCCATCTATCAAATTATTACTAATACCGGGTCGCTCTGAGATGATGTACTCAACTATGTATTTTGTTCGCAGTGTGTAGTATTTTGGGCAATGGGCAATGAACTAAAAAAAGGTTCCTCATTCTCTACACTTGACACAAAATGGGCAAAGAACATCGCTGTTTTCTGCCTTATGCCTCCGTCGATGCGTATATCGTTTATCTCTAGCCTAATTCTTATGAGCGAGTCTTTGACTATCCTAATATTTATATCAGTTAAGATAACTTCCACAGTTAAGATAACTTCCACAGTTAAGATAACTTCCACAGTTAAGATAACTTCCACATTCCAAGCAGTCTTTCAATGCTCTATTAGATGTAACACGTTCGCTTGTACAAATCTTTTCATTCCATTCTTTCTTGAAAAAGTCTCTGTCGGAATCCTTGGTAGAGATTCCATGATTATTCGAGTCCAGTTCATTTCTTCAGACAGGTGACTACTGCACAACATAATTAGGCTTGCTTCGGTAGTCTGCCCATTGGTATTTGCTTAGTCTAAACCAGTAAGTCATTGCCCATAGCACAGCCTGTGCAGTAAGCGGATATCTTCCAGTTTCCCCATAGACCATAGCACTGTACGACCTCACTGCTGTATTGAAGAAGCATTTGCATGGAAACATGTTGATGGGCCTTTTGGCTTGTACTGTGGTTGGACAGCGCCCACAGCGTCGCACCTAACAAGAGAGCAGGGGTCAACTGAGCATCAAGCACTTTGGAGAGGACAGCTGTGTTAATGCTGCAAAGGTCCCACATTGTTTCCAGCAACTGCACTACCATCTGTTTTGCCTAAACCACTTGAAGCTCTAGGGCTACCGACATTGCCAGCTTGGTGGAAAACACGTATCCAAGATAACTGTAACTATTAACAACTTCCAGCTGGGTGCCCCCAAAACTTCTCTCCTTTTGCGAGGTGACTTCTCGTTGGCAGACCATGACTGGCTTTTGGTGTTAACAGTCAGACCATGTTTCTGTTATATTGCTCCCAAATTGTCTACTTGGTTTTGTAGGCCGATTAGTGTGGTGACAGAAACAAAACTTCGTCCGCGAATAAAAGAAATATGAATTCCCTAGATCCTGGTAAAAACTGTGGTCCATGCCGTCCCCGTTCTTGTGTGGCCAGTGACTGCTGTCCCCATGTGGCCAGTGACTGCTGTCCCCATGTGGCCAGTGACTGCTGTCCCCATGTGGCCAGTGACTGCTGTCCCCATGCCTTGTGTGTCAATATTGGCTCCCCTCTACCAAGTGGCTAACGATAACTCCATAACTAGCAGTATATACTATTTTTATGATCTGAGAAGTTCAATGTTGACTTTCAAGAAAATGTTTTTGTTGTTCGATGGACTTCTATGCCTTCTCTTGGCTGTTGGCCGTTTCCTGTTTCTAAGTGTTTTGTAACATGGCATATTTATTGTTTTGTATTTGAATTATCTAAAGATGAAACTTGCATAATAAAGAAGTAAATGGTGGAACTGGATGGTTCGTATTCGTCCACTGAGTGGGTATGATGGGGCCATTCAGGATAAGGCAGGGCAAGTGCTGGGGCACGAACGGGCCAATGCGTGAGTATGAACGGGCCATTCAGGCAGGATAAGGCAGGGCAAGTGTTGGGGCACGAACGGGCCAATGCGTGGGAATGAACGGGTCAATGCGTGAGTATGAACGGGCCATTCAGGATAATGCAGGACAAGTGCCGGGCCAGCCCAGCTGTAGCCCCATCTTAGCCCAACAGGGCCCCGTTTAGGGAGAATTCTCGCCCCCTTCTTGGGGCCTTAATGGGTCTCCCCGCTCAGGGCCCGCTAGGTTGGCCCAGCATGGGCCTCAACGTAGCCCGGCCCTCTGGCTATCTGGGGTGTTGCCATGAGCTTTCCCCAGCTGTACATGTATATAAAGTTCTACCTGAACAACCCCTAAAGACCACTCGCGTCTTCATCGTTTTGGTAGATGCTCAAATCTCTCGGTTAGTCTGAGTAAAAGCCAAGTCCACAAAATGTTCCATGAATCAATCGAGATTGCATTCATTCGGGGGGAACGCCACACGACAAATATGCATATTTCTAGGGATAATACTGAGTAAAGTAGATGTTGCCTTGAATCTTACCTGGGTGAATCGTCCTCGCCCGTCAGCGCCACTTTCCACTGGAAACAGTGAAGCAGAAAAAGACGGCTTCCAAAGTATTCCTGCAGACAGCGCTTCCCGTGGCACGTGGCACAGCCTCCGAGTTGTGTGGCACGACTACAGCTGTCCTCTTGGCTTGCTGTCTCCAGTGATAGCCCGTCACAGCCTTGCTGTCTCCAGTGATAGCTCGTCACAGCCTTGCTGTCTCCAGTGATAGCCCGTCACAGCCTTGCTGTCTCCAGTGATAGCCAGTCACAGCCTTGCTGTCTCCAGTGATCGCCAGTCACAGCCTTGCTGTCTCCAGTGATCGCCAACCACAGCCTTGCTGTCTATAGTGATAGCCCGTCGCACCCTTGCTGTTTCCAGTGATAGGCCGTCACAGCCTTGCTGTCTCCAGAGATAGCCCGTCACAGTCTTGCTGTCTCAAGTGATAGAGCGTCACAGCCTTGCTGTCTCCAGTGTCAGCCCGTCACAGCCTAGCTGTCTATAGTGATAGCCCGTCGCACCCTTGCTGTTTCCAGTGATAGGCCGTCACAGCCTTGCTGTCTCCAGTGATCGCCAACCACAGCCTAGCTGTCTATAGTGATAGCCCGTCGCACCCTTGCTGTTTCCAGTGATAGGCCGTCACAGCCTTGCTGTCTCCAGAGATAGCCCGTCACAGTCTTGCTGTCTCAAGTGATAGAGCGTCACAGCCTTGCTGTCTCCAGTGTCAGCCCGTCACAGCCTAGCTGTCTATAGTGATAGCCCGTCGCACCCTTGCTGTTTCCAGTGATAGGCCGTCACAGCCTTGCTGTCTCCAGAGATATCCCGTCACAGTCTTGCTGTCTCAAGTGATAGAGCGTCACAGCCTTGCTGTCTCCAGTGTCAGCCCGTCACAGCCTAGCTGTCTATAGTGATAGCCCGTCGCACCCTTGCTGTTTCCAGTGATAGGCCGTCACAGCCTTGCTGTCTCAAGTGATAGGCCGTCACAGCCTTGCTGTCTCCAGAGATAGCCCGTCACAGCCTTGCTGTCTATAGTGATAGCCCGTCACAGCCTTGCTGTCTCCAGTGATAGGCCGTCACAGCCTTGCTGTCTCCAGTGATCGCCAGTCACAGCCTTGCTGTCTCCAGTGGCAGTCCTTAACAGCCTTGCTGTCTCCAGTGATCGCCAATCACAGCCTTGCTGTCTCCAGAGATAGCCCGTCACAGCCTTGCTGTCTCCAGTGATAGCCCGTCGCACCCTTGCTGTTTCCAGTGATAGCCAATCACAGCCTTGCTGTTTCCAGTGATAGCCAATCACAGCCTTGCTGTTTCCAGTGATAGCCAATCACAGCCTTGCTGTCTCCAGTGATAGACCGTCACAGCCTTGCTGTCTCCAGTGATCGCCAGTCACAGCCTTGCTGTCTCCAGTGATCGCCAGTCACAGCCTTGCTGTCTCCAGTGATAGCCCGTCACACCCTTGCTGTCTCCAGTGATAGCCAAACACAGCCTTGCTGTCTCCAGTGATAGACCGTCACAGCCTTGCTGTCTCCAGTGATTGCCAATCACAGCCTTGCTGTCTCCAGTGATCGCCAATCACATCCTTGCTGTCTCCAGTGATAACCAGTCACAGCCTTGCTGCCCCCAGTGGCAGTCCTTCACAGCCTTGCTGCCCCCAGTGGCAGTCCTTCACAGCCTTGCTGTCTCCAGTGGCAGTCCTTCACAGCCTTGCTGTCTCCAGTGGCAGTCCTTCACAGCCTTGCTGCCTCCAGTGGCAGTCCTTCACAGCCTTGCTGCCTCCAGTGGCAGTCCTTCACAGCCTTGCTGTCTCCAGTGGCAGTCCTTCACAGCCTTGCTGCCTCCAGTGGCAGTCCTTCACAGCCTTGCTGCCCCAGTGGCAGTCCTTCACAGCCTTGCTGTCTCCAGTGGCAGTCCTTCACAGCCTTGCTGCCTCCAGTGGCAGTCCTTCACAGCCTTGCTGTCCCCAGTGGCAGTCCTTCACAGCCTTGCTGTCCCCAGTGGCAGTCCTTCACAGCCTTGCTGCCCCAGTGGCAGTCCTTCACAGCCTTGCTGTCCCCAGTGGCAGTCCTTCACAGCCTTGCTGCCCCAGTGGCAGTCCTTCACAGCCTTGCTGTCCCCAGTGGCAGTCCTTCACAGCCTTGCTGCCTCCAGTGGCAGTCCTTCACAGCCTTGCTGCCTCCAGTGGCAGTCCTTCACAGCCTTGCTGCCCCCAGTGGCAGTCCTTCACAGCCTTGCTGCCTCCAGTGGCAGTCCTTCACAGCCTTGCTGCCTCCAGTGGCAGTCCTTCACAGCCTTGCTGCCCCCAGTGGCAGTCCTTCACAGCCTTGCTGCCCCAGTGGCAGTCCTTCACAGCCTTGCTGCCTCCAGTGGCAGTCCTTCACAGCCTTGCTGCCTCCAGTGGCAGTCCTTCACAGCCTTGCTGCCTCCAGTGGCAGTCCTTCACAGCCTTGCTGTCTCCAGTGGCAGTCCTTCACAGCCTTGCTGTCTCCAGTGGCAGTCCTTCACAGCCTTGCTGCCCCCAGTGGCAGTCCTTCACAGCCTTGCTGCCTCCAGTGGCAGTCCTTCACAGCCTTGCTGCCCCAGTGGCAGTCCTTCACAGCCTTGCTGCCTCCAGTGGCAGTCCTTCACAGCCTTGCTGCCTCCAGTGGCAGTCCTTCACAGCCTTGCTGCCTCCAGTGGCAGTCCTTCACAGCCTTGCTGCCCCAGTGGCAGTCCTTCACAGCCTTGCTGTCTCCAGTGGCAGTCCTTCACAGCCTTGCTGCCTCCAGTGGCAGTCCTTCACAGCCTTGCTGCCCCCAGTGGCAGTCCTTCACAGCCTTGCTGCCTCCAGTGGCAGTCCTTCACAGCCTTGCTGCCTCCAGTGGCAGTCCTTCACAGCCTTGCTGTCTCCAGTGGCAGTCCTTCACAGCCTTGCTGCCCCCAGTGGCAGTCCTTCACAGCCTTGCTGTCTCCAGTGGCAGTCCTTCACAGCCTTGCTGCCCCCAGTGGCAGTCCTTCACAGCCTTGCTGTCTCCAGTGGCAGTCCTTCACAGCCTTGCTGCCTCCAGTGGCAGTCCTTCACAGCCTTGCTGCCCCCAGTGGCAGTCCTTCACAGCCTTGCTGCCCCAGTGGCAGTCCTTCACAGCCTTGCTGCCCCCAGTGGCAGTCCTTCACAGCCTTGCTGCCCCCAGTGGCAGTCCTTCACAGCCTTGCTGTCTCCAGTGGCAGTCCTTCACAGCCTTGCTCATCGCTGCACTTTTTTGTTTATACTATCGAAATGATCGCGCCCACTGTCCCGCGAGAGACTCTCGTGTGACGCGTTAAGATTGTATCTGCAAACCCGTCAGCACTGCAGCATATATGTCGCTGCTGCCTCTCGGAGCGTCCTGGTAACCGCTACGTCTGCAGCAGATGGTGCTATCGGTTGACAAATCGGCTCATACTTCCGTCATTTCCCGCTTCTGGACAGCTGCAGCCGAAAGGGAAGACAAATATGTGATGCTCACCACGGGAAGCAGCCCTGCAAATGTTTCTAGGAACGTCAATCAAATGTTACACATGTCACTCGTACGATTGCCTCGCGGTGCGCACGTTTCTTGTTTCAATGTTGGTTAGAACTCATGGTGAGTAATGAGTCTCTCTCTCTCTCTCTCTCTCTCTCTCTCTCTCTCTCTCTCTCTCTCTCTCTCTCTCTCTCCTCTTTTTTATGAAGCAGTTGATGAAACTGATGGCATCCTTATGTTGGAAAAATGTATCGCTACTGTCACCGACGTGTATCGAAACTGTGCTATTTTGCTGTGTGGGGACCTCAATGCGAGAACATCTTGCTATAACTCCTGTGAAAGTGATAAGGTGTTCGACATGAGTCTGGAAACATTGAATCCCTCACGCTTTTCCCATGATACTACGTTGAACGAGTTTGGTCGATCGTTATTGGCTATGTGTACTGCTTATGATTTGACAATTTTAAATGGCGTGTACGGTGAAGAATCGGGGAAATATACGTATGTGTCTCTCACAGGAAGTACCGCTTCAAAATCAATTAAACTGTCTGAAAACTGCAGCTGATAGACTTGGTCTGATGGTCAACACAGAAACAACTAAAGTAGTTGTCTACAGACTTGGTGGACATTTAGCTAGACATGAAAGATGGTACCTCGGTGAGGTACGACTAGAAGTACAAAGTGAATAAAGTACCTTGGTAACATGCTATCTGCGAAGTTATGCTCAACTGTAACTCAAAATGATTTGGCCGGTAGAGCTAAATCTGCCCTTTTACTTTTGATAAGGTCACTAATAAAAAATCCATCAAGTAATACCTGACGTTTCCTTTAGACTATTCGATTCTGAGATTCAGCCGATCCTTCTGTATGGGGCTGAAATCTGGGGAATGAATGAATGTCAGACTGTAGAGAGTGTACACCTACACGCCATCAAAAGTGAACAGTATCTCTATGATCTAGATAAAAAGGTATTTAGGGACGCTTACATACGATTTAGGATGGGAATTACTGATTTATTTATCCATAAACACAGATATATGAAAAGTAATAGCCTAGAGCTTTGTCCACTGTGCAGGGAGCATGAAGAAACGGAAATACATTTTTTACTCCATTGTCCTGCCTTACAGGACTTGAGAGAACGTTTGATATTTGATTGTACAGATGTGAATAGAGATGACCTCTTAGAACTTCTCTTGTCCAGTAAAGAAATGAAAATTATAAGATCAACGAGCATTTACCTGTACAAAGCGTTCAAGCGCAGACTAGAAGCTCTGGAGTCCACGGAGCATGACAGTTTTTACGTTGATTAATTGTTTTTCTTGGGAATTGAAATGTAAACACATTGTACACTTGAAATGGGCCGGAGGCCTTTTCAATAAACTCGTTCGTTCGTTCGTTCTCTCTCGCTCTCTCTCTCTCTCTCTCTCTCTCTCTCTCTCTCTCTCTCTCTCTCTCTCCTCTCTCTCCTCTCTCTCTACTCTCTTTACTCTCTCTACTCACTCTACTCACTCTCTCTCTCTCTCTCTCTCTCTCTCTCTCTCTCTCTCTCTCTCTCTCTCTCACACACACACACACACACACACACACACACACACACTTTGGAGGTTGCTTGCGTCGAGGACGGACGTGTGTGCCGGAGCTCCGCACTGTGTTGAGGTGAATAGCGAACTCTTGTGTATTGGAAATAACGTTGACTCGAAATATCGACAATAAGGGACACTAAACGTTAACGAGTGAGTGATTTGAACTTTCATTTTGCTCGGTTATGATTTTATTGAGACTTTTCACGAAGAACGTATCCACTATTTGCGTTGGTGAACTGTGTTCACGATCGCCCAGACATGGGGACCGATACGGCAACGTATCGTGCTCGCATTGGCTTGTTCCCCGCCAACGTACGACTGAAATGCCCCTACAGAACCCACCGAGAGTATTACCCTGACGGCAGATTCACACTACAGGTAGGTGCCACTATTGCCATGATGTTTGGAATTTTCCTGCTTCGTGGTACCGCCTGTGATGGGCCGAACGCGAGCACGTTCGCTCATGCCGCGCCCGACTGCCACGCTCTATAGCGAAAGCTTGTGTGCTGGGATTCACCCTGTACTCGTCCCTGTTTCTCGCCTGCGTTATGAAACCATGCCAAACTCCTACTGCAAACGATGACTTCTCTCAGCGTCTGCTTTTGAGCGGCGACATTTGTGAGAACCCCGGGCCTGGGACAAGCAATGGAACCCAGACAGACGACTGCGCTATCGCCGGAGTAGACGCACCCGATGTGGCCGACAGGTTAGAGACGCTGCGCACACAGATGTCCGAGGCAAACGAAAGACTGACCTGTATGATTTGCAACAAGTTCGACAGCCTGCATAGTGAGGTCATATACACTAAATCTTTCATGCAGTGGCTCTGTGACCAGCAAGAGCATTTGAAGAACTTAATTCAAGAGGCGGAGAAAAGATCACAGGCGCAATACCAGCATCTGATAGAATGGAGTCGGGCATTGCAGGTTGAACAAAACGAAATAAAAGAAAAGTTAAGCCAAGTCGCGAGAGAATGTCTGGATAATCAGAACGAGGCAGAGAAACAGCGAGAGAACATAGAACTACAGTCAATCCGAAATAACATCAGGATCTTTGGAGTTCGAGAGGAAGGACAAGAGTCCTACTGGGACTGCCTCAGTGCTGTCATACACCTACTCCGAGAAACAGTTCCTTACGCTGACTGGCATGAGCGAGACATCGTGCGTGCACAGAGACTGGGCATACGGAACAGCCAACCTGGACGCCCCCATCCAATCCTGGTATCCTTCGCCACTTGGTCGGACAAACTCTCACTCCTGCAGAGAGGCAGAGAAAGCCTCAGATAAAGAGAAGTGAAAATTTCGCGTCAACTGACCACTAGACAAGCAGCCGTACTGCGTGATCTACGTAGACAAGGGCGAGTGGCTTATTACAAAAATAACCAGCGGTACTACCGGGACGCTGGAGCGCCCAACTCTACATCACAAGCTCCGCGAAGAACTGGGATCAACAATGCACCCAGCGGTCACTACAGCCACGGAACTGACACCGCTCGCTGCGCAGCGCAGAACGGGGACCCGAGAGGGCACATCCGTGGTACAAGAATTGGACTGCAGACGAATGCCACTACTATGCACCCAAGACAGACAGATCTGAACCCCTATAGTTTTCCCAAAGAGAAAATGAGGAAACAGCAGCGGTTTAACGAGAACAACCTGATACAGATCTCCGACACCGAAATACAAAATCGTAGCGTTCGGACTGAGGCAACCTTCAGCGATCCCAGAAGATATGACGCAGAGATCATCCCCAGATCTAGAGAGGACGGAGATCAGTCGCCAGCAACTTCTGGTCTCAATCCCTCAATCACTCAGTGGACACTGATTGGCTAGGCGGGTCACCGCTACGACACACTTTAACGATTGCTATTTCTAGCATGATTGGCGGTCACTCTAACCTACATACCACAGGTTAGTAAATCAGCAGGAAAGAAGGGGGGGGGGGGGATCTCGTCACAACATAGATAAAAAATATTTAGATATATATATATATATATATATATATATATATATATATATATATATATATATATATATATATATGTCACAGTAGAAATGGCCATTTAGTAGGATTTGCAATCCCACTAGGAAGAATGGAAATTTCCATTCCTACTAGTAAGAATGGCAATTGCCATTCCTACTGGCGTTTTATCAGTAGAAATTGAAATTGCCATTTGTACTAGTAGGAATGGAAACTTTCCATTCCTACTAACCCAGTTGAAACAACAATTCAGTAGAAATTGAAATCGAAGTTTGGATTTGTACTCATGTTTCACTTATTGAACAACTGTTCGGTTTGTAACCAGAACATGGATTTGCGCATTGACTGTGGTCATGTGAACACTTTTTTATGAACACTTTTAATGAGACAAAAAATCAACAAAAAACACTTTTTATGGCATTATAGCAGTTATTTCTACTTGGTGAACACAAATCTGATTGACTCTTATAATAACTGCACTGAATACTGGCTGCATGTTTGAACACTGCTCCTAAAACATTAAAAACAGCTCTACACATTGAGCCAAGAACACTTCAGTCTGAAATTTGATAGGGACAAAGTCACATCAACCATGGAGGATGAAGGATATAGACAGAAAGTTTACAGCCTTTTGGAAGACCATATCATCAGTCTTGCAGCAGCGAAAAAAAAGACAATTTCGTGTTTAGCCAGGAGAGATACAACAAGACTGAGAATGCCCTTTTTATGTGAAAAGGAAGCAAGTGCAGCGATGGAGCATACTTCAAATTCAGCTGTCAGAAGCAGTTCAAGCTGCAGCGCGTAGGTTCCAAGGACATTGTGTTTTGCGTCAAGACAAAGTGCCCATTGGTGACAAAAGATGAGCTGTTCAGCACCATAGCCAGATGCCATGCTCGTGTGGGCCACGGGGGACGGGATAAAACATGGACCGAGGTCAAGGAGAACTACGCCGGTGTGAAGTATGGAGCAATCGACGTGTTCTTGAAAACGTGTACAAGTTGTGCACAACGCCAGGTGCCGAAGCTGTTGCCATCGGGAAAGCCTATGATTAAATTGTGCTTTCTGCTCCGTGTCCAGATAGATCTGATTGATTTCCGGAGTAGGCCGGATAACGACTTCCAGTGGGTGATGCATGCCAGGGATTGCTTCTTCAAGTTCAGCTGGGCAGCTCATCTGTTTGACCTGTTTTGCACTGTGATGGTTGTGGAAGTGTGCCAGTGATTGTAGAAGTATGCCAGTGAATGTGGAAGTATGCCTGTCTGTGAT
>JAWQFJ010025568.1:0-20000 GCA_034096865.1 Theodoxus fluviatilis | reverse complement strand
GAGGTTATAATTTGGTGGTAAGGGTTGATAGGAGATAAGAGTTGGGGAGAGGTATGGGTTGGGAGGAGATAAGGGTTGGGAGGAGGTAAGGGTTGGGAGTGGGTTCGAGTTGAGGAAAAGTAAGGGTTGGGAGGGGGTAAGGGTTAGGAGGAGGTAAAGGTTGGGAGGAGGTAAAGGTTGGGGAGAGGTAAGGGTTGAGGATAGGTAAGGGTTGGGAGGAGGTAAGGGTTGGGGAGAGGTAAGGATTAGGAGGAGGTAAGGGTTGGGAGGAGATAAGGGTTGAGAGGAGATAAGGGTTGGGGAGAGGTAAGGGTTGGGGAAAGGTAAGGGTTGGGAGGAGGTAAGGATTAAGAGGAGGTAAGGGTTGGGAGGAGGTAAGACTTGGGAGGAGGTAAGACTTGGGAGGAGGTAGGGTTTGCGGGGAGGTAAGGGTTGGGAGGAGGTAAGGGTTGGGAGGAGATAAGGGTTGGGAGGAGGTAAGGTTTGGGAGGAGGTAAGGGTTGGGTGGAGGTAAGGGATGGGAGGAGATAAGGGTTGGGTGGAGGTAAGGGTTGGGAGGAGGTAAGGGTTGGTGAGAGGTAAGGGTTGGGAGGAGGTTATAATTGGGAGGTAAGGGTTGAGAGGAGATAAGGGTTGGGGAGAGGTAAGGTGTCGCAAGATGCGACTTGGGTGTGATGTGATGCCGTTAATTGTCAGTGCGTGAAGATGCCTTGTATTACGCGCTCAAATCGTTTTGACGTATTGCGACAGATAGTCGAGTGGCGAGGGGGAGCAACGTCACCTCGAGGGGTTGGTTGGAGGGTCGGTAGGGGTGCGTTGGTATGCCACAGGGTTCACATACTATTCGACACGGGTCAAAAGAGCGCGAAGATTAGTCGAACAATGATTGGAGGGTTGTCGAACGGTGCGAAAATACTGATCTGTGATTGGGGCTTGATCAGGTGACATAGTTAACTTTTGGGCTGACAGCGTCTGTCTGATCAGTTGGAACCGTCGGTCGGATGGGTACGGTAGTGGGGGCGAAAGCTCCGCTGACCGGGAGCCACGTGGGTGGCGGGCAAAGGCGTTGGGCTTTGCTGGTGGAAATCTCTCTGCTAGTGACTTATGGAGTCAGTCGCGAGAGTGTGGGAAGAGAGAGCCTTGTTGAGATGAGCGAAGTTTCGCTTTGGAGGACCACGGCCTGAGGTTGTTTGAGGTAACGTACGATTTGCGATAATTCTTTTGCCATTGGGAAATTGACCGGTGTTAGGCGGGAAACGGGTCATTCATTGTGTATGAGTGAATTGTGCTTTGGGAATTGAACTAAATCTTTGGGGAAGGTCGGGGGGATACCTATCTCCGTTTGAGTCGTGATTCGTAATTCAATTCGTGAACCGGGAGTGTTTAATTTCAACTAAGCGTTCGGGCAAAGGTGCATCGCTCTATGTTAAATTACGCATGTGTAAATTCTTGGGGGAGAAAGCGTAGTCTCTCATTAGGCACTCGCGTTGTATGTTTCGGGCCAACTTACCCACTGGGGAAAACCTGTGTATGCGTTCTATGAGCGCTGGGTCGTTTCTACTATTGCATTCCGCAACTGCCTGCTTCTTCGGGGAGTTAGCGGGAACTCTACCCACACCGGTGCACGACGGCGTCGAGATGGGCGTACGACACTTCGAAGCACGCGGTGTGCTTATTCCTCAACGGCGGTGAAGGCTAGTTGTGCAAAGTACTCTCTTCTGTAGTAACTCCGGGAGTTACGACTTCATTATGGCTAGCTGTGTGCTATGTTTAAGGTCTAACAAATTACACCGACGGACTGGTGTGAAGTCCACAAGATTGTGGCCTAACTGTCAGGGTGTCAGGACAGGTTAGTGGCGAGACGGTTTAACGCTAGCGTTCGTTCACTCGCGCGGGGGGTGAATGGCGCAGTCTATTTGTTGTAGGAGGGGACATACAACGTGTGTAGTGCGAAGAAACGGATTGATTCTCTTGTAGAATGAAGTTATTTCGCACTAGTGCAGATGACCGGGAGGAAGCTCCACTGGTTAGGAATGGACTTTGTGATTTTTACTGATTGGGTTAGCGAGCACGGAGCTCGTTAGTCAGTGATACTTCAGGACAGGAGCGGGCGTGGGAGCCTACCTGTTTGCCACGACACCGGGACGCTTGGAGGCGTCTGTCTTTGCTATACTACTGGGAACCTTCATAGAGAAACTTTTCCTTTGGACTTGTCTGAACATGGAGCTCAGGACAGGGTACTTTCGACGGTCAGAAAGGAGAAGGGGTAGTAGGGTCGGGTGCATTTTTTGTGAGGTGGGGTTTGGTTTGGCTTGGGATTGATTTGGCTGAGTTGGTTAGCGCTATGTGCGTGTACTAGCGTGTTCTGGACTGCGAGAGGCCGGGACGTCGAAAGGGTAAGCTGAAACCTTTTCATTCTTTCTTCGCTTGTTTCGGTAACTGTTACTACTCGCGGGAGTTTGTTTTGAACAGGTTGTCGAGCGAGAAAGAAGCGCGTGAGTGCGACTCTGCGTGTGTCTGTTTTGCCTCCATGTATTTTTCCTTGATGAGAGTGGTGGGCGGAAGTTACGTCATCGAGGGGAAGGGGGTGGAGCTAACGGGGGTCCGGTGTGACATCGCCGATGGTAACTTCATCGCGCATGGTTCTGCGCATGCGTCAAAACCGAAAGTGACGCGTGTATCGCGCCCCGTTCAAAGGTGATGTGCCGCGAGACTTTAGATTTTGTGTTTTTCGGTCAATAAATGAACACATTGACCAAAAAACACAAAATCTAAAGTCTCGCGGCACATCACCTTTGAACAAGGCGCGATACACGCGTCACTTTCGGTTTTGACGCATGCGCAGAACCATGCGCGATGAGTTACCATCGGCGATGTCACACCGGACCCCCGTTAGCTCCACCCCCTTCCCCTTGATGACGTACTTCCGCCCACCACTCTCCATCAAGGAAAAATACATAGAGGCAAACCAGACGCGCGCAGAGTCGCACTCACGCGCTTCTTTCTCGCTCGACAACCTGTTCAAAACAAACTCCCGCGAGTAGTAACAGTTACCGAAACAAGCGAAGAAAGAATGGAAAAAGGTTTCAGCTTACCCTTTTCGCCGTCCCGACCGCTCGCAGTCCAGAACACGCTAGTACACGCACATAGCGCTAACCAACTCAGCCAAATCAATCCCAAACCAAGCCAAACCCCACCTCACAAAAGTGCACACGACTCCCCTACCTCCCTTCCCCTTTCTGTCCGTCGAAAGTACCCTGTCCTGAGCTCCATGCTCAGACCAGTCCAAGGAAAAGGTCCTCTATGAAGGTTCCCAGTCGTATAGCGAAGACAGACGCCTCCAAGCGTCCCGGTGTCGTGGCAAACAGGTAGGCTACCACGCCCCGCTCCTGTCCTGAGGTGTCACTGACAACCGAGCGCCTCGCTCACCAACCCGTCAGTAAAATCACAAAGTCCATTCCTAAACAGTGGAGCTTCCTCCTGGTCATCTGCACTAGTGCGAAATAACTTCATTCTACAGGAGAATCAATCCGTTTCTTCGCACTACACACGTTGTATGTCCCCTCCTACAACAATAGGCTGCGCGTTTCACCGCTCCGCGCGAGTGAACAAACGCTAGCGTTAACCGTCTCGCCACTAACCTGTCCTTACACCCTGACAGTTAGGCCACAATCTTGTGGACTTCACACCAGTCCGTCGGTGTAATTCGTTAGACCCAGAATATAGCACACAGCTAGTCGTAACGAAGTTGTAACTCCCGGAGTTACTACAGAAGAGAGTACTTGCACAAATAGCCTTCACCGCCGTTGAGGAAAAGCACGCCGCGTGCTTCGAAGTGTCGTACGCCGATCTCGACGCTGCCGTGCGCCGGTGCGGGTAGAGTTCCCGCTAACTCCCCGAAGAAGCAGGCAATTGCGGAATGCAATAGTAGAAACGACCCAGCGCTCATAGAACGCGTATACATAGGTAGGTTTGTTGGTTGGCCTGAAACATACAACGCGAGTGCCTAATGAGAGACTACGCTTTCTCCCCCAAGAATTTACACATGTGTGATTCAACATAGAGCAATACACCCTTGCCCGAATGCTTAGTTGAATTTAAACACTCCCTGTTCACAAAGTGAATTACAAATCACGACTCAAATGGAGATAGGTATCCCCCCGACCTTCCCCAAAGATTCAGTTCAATTCCCAAAGCACAATTCACTCATGCACAATGAATGACCCGTTTCTCCCGCCTTAACCAATGGTCAATTTCCCAATGGCAAAAGAATTGTTACAAATTGTACATTACCTCAAATTCAACCTCAGGCCGTGGTGCCTCCAAAGCGAAACTTCGCCCATCTCAACCAAGGCTCTCTCTTCCCACACTCTCGCGACTGACTCAGCAAGAGTCACTAGCAGAGAGATTTCCACCAGCAAAGCCAAACGCCTTTGCCCGCCACCCATGTGGCTCCGGTCAGCGGAGCTTTCGCCCCGCTACTGTACCCATCCGACCGATGGCTCCGACTGATCAGACAGACGCTGTCAGACCCGAAGTTAACTCTGTCACGTGATAAATCCCCAATCAGAGTTCAGTAATTTCGCGCCACTCGAACATCTCCCAATCATCGTCCAGCTAATTTCGCGCTCTTTCGACCCGTGTCGAACAGCGTGTGAACCCCGTGGCATTCCAACGCACCCCTAGCAACCCACCAACTAACCCCTTGAGGTGACGTCACTCCCCCCGCTACACGAAATCAACTGCCGCAATGTGGTAAAGCGGTCTGAGCGCGTAATTCAGTGCGACCTCATGCACTGACATTTACGATACCACATCACACCCAAGTCGCATCTTGCGACAATTTCCCTGACCAAGGTTTTCAACGAAACCTAATCGCCACACCCTGGAGACACGTACAAACCAACAGACAAACGATGTGGACACTGAGGCAAAATGAATAACAATACAAGATATTTATTTACAATAACAATTGACATGCAACGATCATCAACAATACAAATAGACAACTCTTACAACAAGACAAAGGTAAACAATGACACTCCTCTTCGCGCAAGTTCACGGGTGAGGGGACACGCCCCAGAAGGCGTGGCCTCACTGCAACTACTTGATAATGAAGACAAACACTTTGGACATGAGCTTCAAGAGGGGGAGGAGCTGGTCTCACCGGACGCAGTCCCCCCGCAAGCGCGTGAGATAATTTACATAGAAGGACAATACATGCACTCCTGTGGGTTTACAGTAAAGAGCCTCACCCTAGAAACCAGGTAGTTTCGCCGCAAGCATACCTCTCGTGATAACCATCACATTCCCACCGAACCTCCATGGGTTCTGTACAGGGCCGCGCCCCAGTACACAACAGGCAGCTTCCCCTCAAGCGTACCAACGTGATAAACAAATCACATACCCAGTAATCAACCCCCATGGGTTCACACGTACGGGGACCCCTCCCCAGTACATAACAGATAGCTTTCCACTAGCGTATCTAAACGTGATAGACAAATCACATACCAAACTCTCCCATGAGTTCACACATACAGGGACACGCCCGGTACACAACAGATAGCTTTCCACTAGCATATCTAAACGTGATAAACAAATCACATGACAACAACCCCTCAAGGGTTACATACAGGGACTCACACCCTCGTACACAACAGGTAGCATTCCACAAGCATACCTAGACGTGATAACAAATCACATGACAACAACCCCTCAAGGGTTACGTACAGGGACTCACACCCTCGTACACAACAGGTAGCTTTCCACAAGCATACCTAGACGTGATAACAGATCACATGACAATCACCCCTCAAGGGTTACGTACAGGGAATCACACCCTCGTACACAACAGGTAGCTTTCCACAAGCATACCTAAACGTGATAAACAAATCACATGACAACTACCCCTCAAGGGTTACGTACAGGGAATCACACCCTCGTACACAACAGGTAGCTTTCCACAAGCATACCTAGACGTGATAACAGATCACATGACAATCACCCCTCAAGGGTTACGTACAGGGAATCACACCCTCGTACACAACAGGTAGCTTTCCACAAGCATACCTAAACGTGATAAACAAATCACATGACAACTACCCCTCAAGGGTTACGTACAGGGAATCACACCCTCGTACACAACAGGTAGCTTTCCACAAGCATACCTAAACGTGATAAACAAATCACATGACAACTACCCCTCAAGGGTTACGTACAGGGACACGCACACCCTAGTACACATAGCTTGCAAGGTCGTCTCGTCACAAGGCACAACACAGTCTCACCCCAAGCGCACAACACGTGACAACACGGCCACGCTCAAACCCCCTCTCACGAGGTATACACACTTGCTCCAAGCAGGCGTGCTGGGCCACCCCCCCCCCCCCCCCCCGAGAGACATCAGGCGAGTCTCAACAGACCATGCAGGCACCCTCCGACATCTCTGAGAAATGGCTAGGCGCCCGCTACCTCCTCCCGACACACAACGCGTGAAACGCAGTCACTCACAGTCAGGCACACACGCTCTCCCGCTGCGCAGGTACGCTGGGCTACCCCAGGGGCGGGTTTTAAAATAGGTAGTCGATCTTGGTCGCAAGATCTTGCTTCGCAGTAAGAGCTAGCTAAAAAAGAAACCACCCAACGTGACGAACTAATGCGCATGCGTAGACGTCACGACAAGAGGTGAACTAGCCACATTTCAATGGCCGACGTGTTGCCGGTTCATTCAGAAAACGCTCTATTTCGAGATACTAGCAACCCATCCAAAGAAAATATAAGCCATGCACAGCATTAATTTATCAAAGGTGTATGTTGAATGCATTAATAGATCGTGAAACCTCCTACAGTTTACACATCGAATGCAGGTCAACGCATCCACGCCGAACTTTTGTCTCGAATCTTAAAAGCTAGGCACCTCTCAAGCTGCCTCGCTCAATCTACGCTCGTATACGATTGGCTCGCTAGCAAGCAAAGAATGAAACTGCCCATTCGGCGAGATCTACGTAGATCTACCGAGATCTTCGCATTTTGAAACCCGCCCCAGTGCCCTCCAGAGACCGTTAGGCGGGTTCCAAACGAGCCGTGCAAACACCTGCAGATCCTCTGGAGAACACGAGGCACCCAACCACCTCCTGACTCACGACATAATAGCTCACTCATTCATGCAGGCACCCCACGCAGGCGCACAGCACTAATCTATTGCCTCACAAAACCCACATACACTTCACAAGTGGAAGAATGTCCCTCAAAAACACAATCTCCACTAAAAGCATATACAATGAATGATAACTATTATACACGAACACCCCCTCGCCAGCCGCGAGGCAGTGGGCCAATAAAAACCGCCCACATCAAAACAAGCACCCGCCTTCCATCAAAGGCCACGCCGTCAGGCGCAAAACCAAACAGATACTGCCACTTAAACAACAGAGAGGTGACCCTTCTCTCTCGCAGCTAAGTGATGAAAAATACACAGAGACTCCCCGTCTCTCACGTGCTCGCCTTCACGGCCATAAAAACCATCAAGCAGCAACTCCACTGCTCTCACAAAGATGACCCAAAGTAATTTAACCCTAATTACCGAATTCACATGCTCTCTAGCAAAACCCCCACACTCACAAATTCCTCTTCTACCAATTTAAATCTCAAGAAGGAAAATAACAGCCTTCACAAGGACAGCCCCGAAAAGTAATCTACTGAAATTACTGAATTCTCAACAATGGACAAAACCCACACACCCACAATTTTAACATTCACTGAATTACTTCACTAAGGAAAGCGACTGCCCTCGCCCAGGCGCAGGCTTTTAACAATCCCATAAAAGCTAAGTGCAGTTTAATTACCGTCCCCTCCCGGGATCAAAGGTCACCGCCTTTCACTGCCGCAACGAAAACACTGCCTACCGGCAGCTAATTAAACAACCTCCCGCCACTCGCGCGGCATAGATTAAACCACAGTTCTGACTCGTCCCTAAAATGCGTCCTACGAAAGCAACGACAGTCAAAGCAGCTGATATCCTACTCGCCTGTAAAAGGCACGCTAGCTCTATCACTGTGATGACAACCGGACGTCTCAAAAATACCAAAGGATGGAAAAACCAGTCCACCTTACCAGCCCTCCCAACGTCCAGAACCATGGGCAGTTCTCATCCCCATAGAACTCTCCAACCAGGAGGACAGTTCCCCCGCCGCGTGGAAGGCAGCTCCCACGTCGCATGGGTACGACGGCTCCTCCCGCCGCGTGGAAGGCAGCTCCCACGTCGCATGGGTACGACGGCTCCTCCCGCCGCGTGGAAGGCAGCTCCCACGTCGCATGGGTACGACGGCTCCTCCCGCCGCGTGGAAGGCAGCTCCCACGTCGCATGGGTACGACGGCTCCTCCCGCCGCGTGGAAGGCAGCTCCCACGTCGCATGGGTACGACGGCTCCTCCCGCCGCGTGGAAGGCAGCTCCCACGTCGCATGGGTACGACGGCTCCTCCGTCATGTGGACTGTAGACAGCAGGTACCGCGCCTCTGTCCCTCTCCCGTGTCGACGCACAGCAACCCCGCATCGCTGGCACCAGTCCGCCCGTGGACTGCAGACGGCGGGCACCGCGCCTCCGTCCCTCGTGTCGACACACAGCGACCCGCGTCGCTTTGGCACCTGTCCCTCCGTGGGACCCGCTGGCAGGCCGACACCGCGTCGCCGTGCCTCTCTCTCTGGGGTTCCGGCTGATTGGGGGTGGGGGAGTAGGGGAGGGAGTGTACACCAAGAGGCTAGGACCTACTTGTATGTTATTTGTTTTTAACATTTGGATGTTTAGAAAATTGTTTTTTATGCATATATCATTGTAGTTGATTCAAGTTCCATATTTAAAATTTGCTTCTCTGGTACACTATCTACCCATTTTTAGTATGTTTAAGAAATTGTACATGTATAATTCTTGCGATAATTATAATGACTATCTCTCTCTCTCTCTCTCTCTCTCTCTCTCTCTCTCTCTCCTCCCTCCCTCCCTCCCTCCCTCCCTCTCCCCCACCCTCTCCCCAACCCTCTCTATCCAACCCACCAACCTTCTTCCCTTCCTCCCCCTTTCCCCAGCTACCCCCCCACCTTCTTCCCTTCCTCCCCCTTTCCCCAGCTACCCCACCCCTCTCTCTCTCTCTCTCTCTCTCTCTCTCTCTCTCTCTCTCTCTCTCTCTCTCTCTCACCACATTTGAATTTTTGCCTCAAGGGCTGAATGTAAGAAAGGCACTACTGCCGAATTCACTACCCTTGTAAAATAAAGTTCGTTCGTTCGTTCGTTCGTTCTCCTCGCCAGTGAGAGAGAATGTGGTGTCACCCCACCACGGTGAGGACGAGCGTTTCCACGCCCGCCCCGGGTTGACCCGTCGCCTCCGCAGACGAACGGGCCCACTGCACCACGGCTTCCATGGGCAGTATCCAGAGTGGATGGTGAGGTCCACCCCTCAACCTGCCCGCACCTACTGGCCATCCTAGGCGTGGGATGCCAGAGCCTACGGGCAGGGCGACTTGTTCTGTCTTCGTACAGAAATCAAGTCTACTGCATCACGGCTCTCCGTGAGCCGCATCGATGGTGAACGGCGAGGTTCCACCCTTCACCTCTGCTCGCCCTGTTGGCCATCCCAGGTGTGGGATGCCAGAGCCACGAGCAGAGGGACTTGCTCCGCCACCTGCTGGAAATCAAGTCTCCCTCTCGTCTCTGCCCGCCCTGCTGGCCATTCCCGGCGTGGAATGCCAGGGGCGGGTTTAAAAATGCGAAGATCTCGGTAGATCTACGCAGATCTCGCCAATTGGGCAGTTTCATTCTTTGCTTGCTCGCGAGCCAATCGTAGACGAGCATAGATTGAGCGAGGCAGCTTGAGAGGTGCCTAGCTAGTGAGATTCAAGATGGCGGACAGCATGAGCATCGTGTCACTAGGAGTGACGTTTTTGGACGAGTCTTCGGTTAACTTTAACTTTCTTGGTTTACGGTAAGGTTTGAGGTTATTGTGTAAATTGAACATTTTTATTACCACTACCTATGCCCTGATAAGTGACTTCTGAGCCTAGTGCAGTCAAAGACCCTATGTACACTACCGCGCACTAGCGATTTTCCTTTACGCAAAGGGAGGTCAGAATGTAGAGTTACGTCTCTTTGCGAGAGAATTTTCAATTCGAACTTAATGCAGGATTTCTCACCGTCAACCACACATCGTGCACACAATAAAGAAAAAAACCGTTATCTACTTCAATTGTCCAGCTGAGATTGCAGCGAGGTGACAAATTAAGGCACACATGAGTCAGCGGAGAACGAATTATCAGTTATTTTCAGTGTCGAAGCGTCACAAAACATAAACCTTAGTCTCGGTCGTCGCCATCTTGGATCTTCGCTCGCTGCTGGGGTAGTTTCTTTTTTAGCTAGCTCTTACTGCGAAGCAAGATCTTGCGACCAAGATCGACTACCTATTTTGAAACCCGCCCCAGAGCCACGGGGCAGAGCGACTTGCTCCTTTGCTGTCCGGACGCCAAGTGCGCTAACCGACGCCAAGCCTAGGCGCGAAAACTGGGGTGACGCTATCGCGCGGGGCACTCTGGATAATTCACGCTTTCCTCGTGCTGCGGAGTCAGCACATTTCAAACCCCCTTATCCAAAGTATCAGCCCCATCCCCCATTTCTGAGACTACTCCCCCCTCAGCAACTAATTAGCTTTGCTTCTATTAATAGCTGACTACACAGCGGCTGCGCTCGATTTGTCCGCCTGAATCCGCCGGCGGGCGAGGCGGGGCACCGGCGGGTTTTTTGTTGCGCTCGATTTGTTCAGGTGACGTCACTGGCGGATCATTCGGCGACCGCCGGGTCCGCCCTCAGGTTTTCTGAGGCGAACGAAGATCCAAGATGGCGACGACCAGACTAGGGTTTATGTTTTGTGACGCTTCGACACTGAAAATATTCGATAATTCGTTCTCCGCTGACTCATGTGTGCCTTAATTTGTCACCTCGCTGCATTCTCCGCTGGATAATTGAAGTAGATTACGATTGTTTTTCTTTATTGTGTGCACGATGTGTGGTTGACGGTGAGAAATCCTGCATTAAGTTCTCGCAAAGGGACGTAACTCTACATTATGACCTCCCTTTGCGTAAAGGAAAATCGCTCGAGTGCGTGGTCTTATAGGGTCTTTGACTGCACCTAGGCTCAGGAGTCACTTATCAGGGCACAGGTAGTGGTAATGAAAATGTTCAATTTACACAATAACCTCAAACCTTACCATAAACCAAGAAGACAGCACATTTCCTCATCATCGCTACCGCTGTCTAGTAACTCTTCTAAACACCACAATTGTGCCGCCATGTTGATCAGCCGAAAGCGCTCGATTGGCACGAAAGCTGTCGATTAGCCGATCACGTCACGGGGGACTGCGGTGACGTGGCGGCCGACGGATTCAGGCGGATAAATCGAGCGCAGCCAGCTACACGGCGGCGGGTGAGCAGTACTAACCTATTTCCAATCAAACCCCTCACCCCTTGTCGCTTACACGCGACAACTGTAAAAGTGACAGTATATGCCGATGATGTTACTATCTTCCTAGATGGAACAGAAAGGAATCTCAGCACTACCTATTCCATTTTGAAAGCTTTGGAGAAAAATCTGGATTCAAAGTCAGCTATGGAAAGAGTGCCATTCTAAGAATAGGTCCCCTCAAAGACACCCAGACCAAACTATGCCAGGTAAGAACTTTACATGGACTTCGGAGGGCGTTAGAACACTAGGAATATTTTTCACTAATGAAACGAGCAAGATGACTGAAATAAACATGAATGAGAGATACAAAAAGATTGTGCTACAGTATTAATTAATCTTCTTTATTTAAACTACTGCTGACATGACAATTTATATTTGATAAAAGGAGATTACCGTATGGCAATCATACTTGTAGAGTTTCATCTTTTGCAGATGAATGGAATGAACGTGGAACATTTCCATGCCTGTGTATTCTGTGTGGCACATTGTGCTCCACCGGGAGCTCAGAGGAATGAGCGGTGAGTGATATTCTGTGTAGCTTTATTCTTTCCGACTGCAATGACTGGATCCGGCGGACTGCGCGGAGGAGGCCACTAGACTGGCTCAACATGTAGGAGGGCGGACCAGCAGAGCGCTGTGGAGCGCGATCAATGCACAGTGAAACACAAAGACCACTACTGACCATCCACTGCATCCTGACCCATCTTCAGCCGTCTCGACTATGTCTTGCCACTGGATCCAGATAGGCCGGGACGAGAGAGTGAGGCTGACGACCTGCGCAACTCTCCCTCACTTTAATCTAAGTCAAGCGCAAGTCATGACTTCGAATCCGCCACGCGAACCTCAAGCCCTGTGGCTGGGGGAGTGGTGAAGCAGCAGGTGCGGATAGGATACACTGGAACTTCCACCTGACCGGTCTTCACAGACTCCTTCATATCAGTTGGCAGGACAAAGTCCCCGACACAGAAGTCTTGGAACGAGCTGGCCTCTGCAGTGTATATACCCTCTTACAGAAATCCCAAGCAAGATGGGCTGGACATGTGGTCAGAACGCCAGACAGTCGACTGCCTAAACAGCTGCTGCACGGAGATATGTGCCAGGGCAAGCGCTCAGTCGGGGGGCAAAAGAAACGCCACAAAGACTGCCTCAAAGCGTCCCTCAAAGACCTGGACATCAACATCTACACGTGGGTGACGCTCGCTCAGGACCGTCCAGCTTGGCGCAGCAACATCATCACAGGAGCCAGGCGGCTGAAGCCAGGCGCATCATCGACGCGCATGAAAAGCGTGCCGTGCGCAGGGCCCGCACCCACTGCCACAACGGCACCCACTCACTTGTGACCCATATGTGGGCGAGCCTTCAGGGCCCGGATTGGCCTCGTCGGGCACCTCAGAACCCACAGCCACCGGTCTTCCTCCTGACTTTTGAAGCCATCCATGGTCATCTTCGACTTCAAAGGACGAACAACAGCAACAACAACAACAACAACAACAACAGATATATTCTTTCCGACTATGGTGGAGATGGCCGTAGCTACCGTAAACGTTTTGTCAGATGACCCATCTCCTTGAGGTTTGTTATTAAAAACATATTTGAATATGATCTGGTATTTTGTGCAGATGGAACAAGAACAGAAATTGAAACACCATGCACGAAAACGACGTGTTCATCCAACCTGCCTTCGAAGAACCAAGATCGTCCTGTAGCGACGAAGTGGACGATGTGTCTGGAGAAATTGTGAGGAACAAGAACCAGCCTCTTATGCGTGCAAACGGAGAGCAACTCACCTGCTGTGACAAACCACTGTTCAAAGTGATACTCACCAGCAGTGCAGTCAATCAAAAGCATAGATAAACACCTGCGCAGTATGCGGGATCCATATTTAATCTGGTGACCGCATGCACTGAACCTGTTTGTCTGTTCGTCCGACCGTCCGTGTGTGTGTGTGTGTGTGTGTGGTGTGTGTGGTAGTGTGTGTGTGGTGTGTGTGTGTGTGTGTGTGTGAGAGAGAGAGAGAGAGAGAGAGAGAGAGAGAGAGAGAGAGAGAGAGAGAGAATATGTATGTCTCACACACCAGTACTGGTGGAGATGGAATGCTGTTGGAGTGAAAAGTATAAGAAACCAAAGACGCGCATGTGTTCTTCATCCATGCCGTCCTTCCTGATGTTCCATACTTTATTTTTTCTTGCCGCAGTGTCTTCCCTCAGAATATCGTCCTAACTTATCTCTTATCGTCGCTTAACTCCTCCTTTCTTCTCTCTCCTCCATTATCCCTCCTCCTTCTTCTTTCCTCCCTCCTCCCTCCTCCCTCCTCCTTCTTCCCTCCTCCTGATCCTCCTCCTCCTCCTCCTGATCCTCCTGCTCCTGCTCCTGCTCCTCCTCCTCCTCCTGATCCTCCTCCTCCTGATCCTCGTCCTAACTTATCTCTTATCGTCGCTTAACTCCTCCCTTCATCTTCCTCCTCTCTTCTCCCTCCTCCATTCTCCCTCCTCCTTCTTCCTTCCTCCCTCTTCCCTCTTCCCTTCTCCCTCCTCCTTCTTCCCTCCTCCTGATCCTCCTCCTCCTGCCTCCTGATCCTCCTCCTCCTGATCCTCCTGATCCTCCTGATCCTCCTCCTCCTCCTCCTCCTCCTCCTCCTCCTCCTCCTCCTCCTCCTCCTTCTATTTGTCTCTCTCTCTCTCTCACGCACATATACACACACACTCACACTCACACTCATAATCCTCCTCTCTCTCTCTCTCTCTCTCTCTCTCTCTCTCTCTCTCTCACACACACACACACACACACACACACACACACACACACACACACACACACACGGACGGTCGGACGAACAGACAAACAGGTTCAGTACATGCGGTCACCAGATTAAATATGGATCCCGCATACTGCACAGGTGTTTATCTATGCTTTGGATTGACTGCACTGCTGGTGAGTATCACTTTGAACAGTGGTTTGTCACAGCAGGTGAGTTGCTCTCCGTGAGGTGTGTTGTGTATTCTGCGTGTCGCTTGTCGTAGGTGTTGAGTGTGTGTCGTGAGTGTGTGGTCGTGCACGTCACGTTCTCACCCTCGGGGTGTGTGTGTGGGGGGGGGTGGTGGGTGGGGTGGTGGGGGGGTGGGGGGGTGTGTATGTGTGTTAGTACAGGAATTCCGTCAAAAAGATGTTACCGAAATGTCGGGTTGAAGCAGTAAATTGTGTATAACTTTGTTAAAATATATGCAATTGATTTGAACATTTCAGGGAAGGTGGGTGATTTTATTCTGGACTAGACAACACAACATGTTTATGCTAAAGCTGTTACAAGCGCTGTCATTTATGATTTATGCAAAGTAGGCCTACATCATATAAAAACGAAATCTATTCTCAGCAATAAGCAAAATATATATATGGTGCGTCATTGCTGTGGATGTTATTAAATAGAAAATCCCCCCACAAAATCATTAATTTAATGTATGAATAGTGAAATTATTCGAACGTGATGAAGACTCGAACTCAAGTCTCTGGAATGAAGTGCGACGGATACGACGACGAAGGCCTTGGCGATACAGAATAGAACGTTGTGTAAACGCGTTTAATAACCATGAAAACATCACCAATCCCGTATATGCAAATCGTATATGTTACGGCAATAATGTAGTAAAATGTTCTTAATCAAACAAACTTTAACACAGAAGATTCGCTTGTATTATAAAAGCAGCAATTACGGAGGAATAAAGATCGGTCGATGATGATAAACAGTTGCATCAAAGCATACAGATAGTTTGATGATAAGAAAAAAATCGAGAACACTGAAAATTGAAAAAGAAAAAACCCACCTTGTATAACTTGACTACCTACCCATAAATTATTTGAAAACAAAACATGCTGATCGAGGGGAGTGTCCCCACTCCACAGCTGGGTGAGAACAGACCCACCTCCTCTCTCCACGCCAGTCGTACAAGGCGGACATCCAGGAAAAGCAAGACATGACTTGTTCTTACATGAACCAGCCCTAGTGATTTTTTTCGTGAGCAATGTCCTTGCATAGCCTACTAAGGCTGACTGGATTTTAAAATGCACTCATTCGTTCATTCGTTCGTTCATACTATCACACATTAATTAATTCATTCATTCACCATTCATTCATTCTTTCGTTCGTCCGTTCGTTCGTTCGTACATTCCTTCATTCCTTCCCTCAATCAATCATTCATTCATTCATCCATCCAACCATTCATTCATCCATCCATCCATTCATTCATCCAACCCTCCATTCTTTCATTCATTCACTCATTCATTCCTTCCTTCATTAATTCATTATTTCATTCGTTTGTTTGTTCGTACATTCCTTCGTCATCCAACCATTCATCCAATCTAATAATTATTTATTCTGTCATTTAGAGTCGTCTTCCATCAATCTCAAGAAACGACTGACACTGGCCTCGGTTTTGGTCAGGGTCTAATGACACTGCAGTGGCTGACCAGCATGAATCAGAATGGAGGACAGACCTTGTTGTGAGCGATACAGCTGAACATTGCTGTGGCGCTAGCTTTGTCATAGAGCTCTTGCCGTCAGCTGCTCGTGGCTAGCGGTACTGGTGTTTTACTCCGCACGGATCATGGAGTCACATTTGTGGCCATGGTACAAAATGATCCCTTTCCTGATGAAAGACGTATATGTATTACATATACAGTCAATTAGGGAAAGCAGTCATTTCCGGTAATGACTAAAATCTTCAGTCATTTTCGGAAATGGCTGTTTTGATCGGTCATTTCTGGAAATGACAAAAAATTCCAGTCATTACCCGGAAATAACTAAAAGTTGTAAACATTTTTTTTAACCCAGTTTGCCAGAATATCAGTCAAAATGGGAAATGTGGAAACTGAATACAGTCAGAAAGCCACTTCACCCACAAAGCCAAGGTTCGGTCGAAAGAGCAAATGCGGACATTAAAAAAATGGTGATCGCTTGGATGACTGACAACCATACGACACGCTGGTCGGTCGGACTGCGATTTGTTCAGTTCGCCAAAACTAGGGCACACAACACGCTGCCAGGCAATATTTGGAATTGAGCCCAGAGTAGGTCTCAATTTTACATCTCCACCCATTGATCTGGTAAATCACTTACAGACGGAAGACTATACTCGTGCCATTGTGGTTCCAATGAATCCACAGCTGAACCCACTCCGCCTTCAGGCGATCTTCCAAGTGAACCAGCAGAACCAGATGCTTCTGTCCTTATGAATGAACCGGCAGCAGGAGGATCAGCTGACACATCACTTTCAACTGAAACATCCTCTGATGTCATCACAGGTGAGGCAGTTTGTGACTCGGCTGACATGCATGTACAACATTCCACAAAGCGCTCCCTCTTGTGGGTTGCAGACAACGGGAAATCAATTGCCAACGACAAGCCATTCGAAAGTGCCAAGTTGAACAAGCGGAGTGAATGTTGAAAAGAAGCTAAGTTGACTTTTGCCTTGCAGAAAAAGGAGACTATGTCGCAGTCCCTACTCCACTCGTTGATTTAGGTAGAAGGGATCATGGAAACATTTTGGAAGTTGTTTTAGATAAAGGAGATAGCAACACTCATATCATTGCAACCAGCCATGGGGTTTTGAAAGGCTCGCATGAAAGGAATGTCCACAAAAGCTAGTGGCTATTGCAGACTTTAACTGCGACAAACTCGTGAGCCTGCAAGAGGCTGTAATTCTCGGGTCAAAGAATGGTGGAAAGGGCTATGTCAAATGCGGCTGTACCGGAACAAAAAAAAGTGCAAAACAAACAGATGCAGATGCTACAAAACAAAGACGTAATGTAACAGTCGGTGTCATCAAAGCCTGATTTGTCACAACAAATGGGATTGATTTACGATCAAAATGAAAGACCTTTTCTCACACGGAGAAAGTATGTCTCGTTCCCTTTCCTCCACTTTAGGGCCCAAAGATAACTTCATTTATTTTTAGTGCAGTACATATCAGAAGATGACATTATATCATTAGTTGTGTTAAATCACATTTCATGCCATGTCCTCCGCTGAAGCACCCACTGATTACTTGAAGCGATTTCTAGTGTTGTAAATAGCAGAGGAATAGTTTGAATATTTTAATAAAGTCCATTTATATCTTGTGCCCAGTGATTGTTATTATTATTATTTTTAATAGAGAAGAGTGATTTAAATAACGAAAAAGTGAAGTAGGTATTTTGTCCTTTTGCATGTGTTTTGACAGTGTAAACTTAACAGCCTTTAAGATGCACATAGGTTTTACAAGGATAGCCATTTCTGGTAATGTCTGAAGTTAATTTTTAGTCATTTCTGGGTAACGACTGAAATTCTTAGGCATTTCCAGAAATGACCGATCATAGCAGTAATTTGCGGTACTGACTGAAAATTTTAGTCATTACCGGAAATGCCTGATTTCCCGATTTGACTGTAACATGTATACATCTCAACCTACCAGCTTCCGCCATTAGTAGACGTTCATGTACAGCTTAGCTCCCTGCAGTTCGTTTTAGCTCTAATCTCCGTTTTGACAACACCCAGGTGTTTAACAATCTCGGAGGGAATGAATCTTTTCTGGTTGGCGACTGTAGACTCGACTGATTCTCTACCCAGCAGTGAATCCGGCTACCCACGACGGCAGTGCTGCCACGCTGCAGTACGCTGAACATTTGATGCAGCCATGAAGCAGTGTCGATTTCCAATCCTCCCCGGGACCAGTGCGTTTCTGTTCCTGTATAGTAATGATGTCATTGTGTTTGTCGAGATTTGTCAAAGTGCATCTAGAGGACCGATCAAGTGGTACGATGATCAAGAGGTAAGGTGCAAAGCGGTTTGAGCATCAGGCATGGGGGATAAGTTGCTATGTAAAAGCAAAGGGGACAGGAGACAGGAGAGGGGACAAGGCAGAGGGAAGAGGGGAGAGGAGAAGGGAGAGGAGAGAGCAAGGGAGGGTAGAAGGGAGGGTACAAGGGAGGGGAGAGGGGAGGGAAGGGAAAGGGGAGGGGACAAGGGAGAGGGGACAGGTGGGAGGAGAGGGGTAGAGTTAACAGGGGAGGGGGAAGGGGAGGGGAGAGGGGGTGAGAAAAAGGGAGGTCTTTTGCGTGAAATTTTTTCATATATTTTCCTTGTTTCCACCCCGTTCCCCCTCCTCCCTCCCCCTTTCTCCGTTCTACTCTACGACATTGAAGTCCCACTGTGGAAGAGTTATACGAAAGCACCCACGGAATAACTGACAGAACAGTCGGAAAGAAAGGCTGACGGACAGGCACAGGAGAGAGAGAGAGAGAGAGAGAGAGAGAGAGAGAGAGAGAGAGAGAGAGAGAGAGAGAACTGAACTGAACTGAACTGAACTGAACTTTATTGAGGCCATAGGCCCATTGCATGTGCACAGTTGAAAATGTTACAAGAATTCCATCAACATTGTGCCGTGCCAACATCATCTTGTGAGCAGTTTTTCCACAACAATTTAAGTTTCAAATTCCTATATAATTACTGTACAGCAGGGTAATATCTATTCTCCTAATTTTTGTTCTCTCATCTTGAACGCATAAAATATATACATGGCTATTGATTTTGATAATTCGACATTTGTTCCCTGCATTACGTATTTACAGACATTGATATTTGACACCAGACTTAAGAACCTTCCCAAATATTTTGCTCTAAGCTGCTGGTATGCCGAACACCACAGTAGGAAATGTTCCTCGTTTTCTTTTACCTTGCAGAACGGATATAGTGTGTTTTGTGTACGTTCGTACCTCCTATTGTTTTTCAACTCGTTTATTCCAAATCTAAAGCGAATGAATCCATCCCTGAACTTTTTTATGTCCAGTATATTCAAATAATTTTCCAAACCAAAGCTTTCTTTGAAGGATGCATACCAGTTATACCTGTCACTACTCCTGTTTTCCGATTCCCACTCTTGGATATAACAGTCTTTCATTCTTTGCTTGAACTGTTTCAGAAAACGTTTCACATCACCCACTCCACTGTACAGCCATACAAAGCCAAAGCCCAATTTACATAGGCAGATCTTCACCTTCTCTGTCCAATTTCGTTCCCTTTTGATTCGCGAGTTCATAAGCATGACCATAGCTTGTTTTGGAAGCCTATCTTCCCCCATCCTGTTGAGTTTTAGCCAATACTTTATGACTCTCGAACTACTGTTGATTGCAACTGGAAAGCGTCCAAGATCTCCATACACCATATGGTTAGGGGTTCTCTGACCTAATCCCATAAATCTTTTGCATACAAAAGTATGTGTTCTCTCTATTTTCACATGTCTTTCAAGACCCCACATTTCTGAACCATACAGGAGGGTTGCTTGCACTTGCGCGTCAAACAAGGTAGAGAACACTTTTGGTCTCATACTATGCAGATTCCAAAGAACTTTCAATATCTGTACACCTTTTTGCTTCCCTCTGATGGCCACGTCCTCTATGGTAGCATCTATGGACAATTTCGTTGTGAACTTATAACCAAGATATTTGTATTGATTAACTACATCCAG
>JAWQFJ010025567.1:7500-10318 GCA_034096865.1 Theodoxus fluviatilis | reverse complement strand
GGAGGAGGAGGAGGAGGGAGAGGAGAAGGGGGGAGGAGGGGGGAAGGGGAGGAGGGGAGGGGAGGAGGAGGGGAGGGGGAGCAGGAGGAGGGGGAAGGAGGGGGAGAGAGGGGGAGCAGCAGAAGAAGAAAAAGAAGAAGAAGAAGAAGAAGAAGAAGAAGAAGAAGAAGAAGAAGAAGAAGAAGAAGAAGAAGAAGAAGAAGAAGAAGAAGAAGAAGAAGAAAAGAAGAAGAAGAAGAGAAAGAAGAAGAAGAAGAGAAGGAGAAGGAGAAGGAGAAGGAGAAGGAGAAGGAGAAGGAGAAGGAGAAGGAAGAAGAAGAAAAGCAAAGAAGAAGAAGAAGAAGAAGAAGAAGAAGAAGAAGAAGAAGAAGAAGAAGAAGAAGAAGAAGAAGAAGAAGAAGAAGAAGAAGAAGAAGAAGAAGAAGAAGAAGAAGAAGAAGAAGGAGAAGAAGAAAGGAGGAGGAGGAGGAAGGAGGAGGAGGAGGATGAGGAGGAGGAAGGAGGAGGAGGAGGAGGAGGAGGAGGAGGAGGAGGAGGAGGAGGAGGAGAGGGGGAGGAGGGGGGAAGGGGAGGAGGGGAGGGGAGGAGGAGGGGAGGGGGAGCAGGAGGAGGGGGAAGGAGGGGGAGAGAGGGGGAGCAGAAGAAGAAGAAGAAATAAGAAGAAGAAGAAGAAGAAAGAAGAAGAAGAAGAATAAGAAGAAGGAAGAAGAAGAAGAGAAGAGAGAAGGAAGAAGAGAGTAGGAGAGAAGAAAAAGAGAAGAGAGAGAAGAAGAAAAAGAGAGAAGAAGAAGAAGAAGAGAAGAAGAAGAAGAAGAAGAAGAAGAAGAAGAAGAAGAAGAAGAAGAAGACGAGAGAAGAAGAAAGAAGAAGAAGAAGAAGGAAGAAGAAGAAGAAGAAGAAGAGAAGGAAGGAGAAGAGAGAAGAAGGAATATAGAAGAGAGTAGAGAGAGAAAAAGAGAGGAAGAAGAAGAAGAAGAAGAAGAAAGAAGAAGAAGAAGAAGAAGAAGAAGAAGAAGAAGGAAGAAGAAGAAGAGAAGAAGGAAGAAGAAGAAGAAGAAGAAAGAAGGAGAAGGAGAGGAGGAGGAGGAGGAGGAGGAGGAGGAGGAGGAGGAGGAGGAGGAGGAGGAGGAGGAGGAGGAGGAGGAGGAGGAGGGAGGAGGAGGAGGAGGAAGGAGGAGGAGGAGGAGGAGGAGGAGGAGGAGGAGGGAGGAGGGAGGAGGAGGAGGAGGAGGAGAGGAGGAGAAGGGAGGAGGAGGAGGAGGAGGAGGAGGAGGAGGAGGAGGAGGAGGAGGAGGAGGAGGGAGGAGGAGGAGGAGGAGGAGGAGGAGGAGGGGAGGAGGAGGAGGAGGAGGAGGAGGAGGAGGAGGAGGAGGAGGAGGAGGAGGAGGAGGAGAGGAGGAGGAGGAGGAGGAGGAGGAGGAGGAGGAGGAGGAGGAGGAGGAGGAGGAGGAGGAGGAGGAGGAGGAGGAGGAGGAGGAGGAGGAGGAGGAGGAGGAGGAACAAATAAACAAGAAGAAATAAACAAATAAGAAAAAACTAATAAACATGAAGAAACAAACAAACAAGAAGAAACAAACAAACAAGAAGAAACAAACAAACAAGAAGAAACAAACAAACAAGAAGAAACTAAAAAACAAAAAGAAACAAGAACGAAAAGAACAAGATCAAGGGAAAAAACACAAAACAGAACAACAAGAAACAGGATATGAAAAATAGCAAGACAAAGAAGGAAATCAAGGTGACAAAGGAGATGAATTAAATCCAGACGAGCTAAACTGCAGCAACAGACGAAAGAATAACACTTTCAAAAAGCAGGGGAAAAAAGAACACCAAGCAGTGCCTAAAACTTGGCAAAGAGTCACGTCCTGAATTGCTAGATCAGCACTGCACACGCTTCATTCCCCAGTCCACTCTTGCCGAGTCCGGGCGACCACTTCCGGCCAGGCGGTGGTGGACAGGAAGTTGTCAAGTCGGGCAGGCCAATGATCCCAGCTCCCCGTGGTAGCGATTCTCTGCTCACGCTCGCCTTGCCCATCAGTCAAGATGGATTCCTTCATTCCGTGTTCCCCTTCTTTCCGTTTCTTCCCCTTTCTTCCCCTTTCTTCCCCTTTCTTCCCCCTCCTTTTTCAATCCTCATCCTGGCATCCCAGTGAGGCGTCTTTGGAGACAGCGGCGTCTATACTTCCCAGATATATCCGGTCATGCACAAACGTGAGACATCTGACACGAGGTCGAGACGTCTGTCTCGAACGTCCCAGGACGCTCTTGCTGTCGTTGCTTAGCAACAGACACGCCAGGAGAATTGGGATTTGGGGACCGTTCCTTGAGGACAGAGAGAAGTCGTGATGAAGATGACAAAGACGAACCGGAGCCAAACCGTTCTTCAGCCTGATCAGGACTTCCCTTGAAAGGAGGCGTTCAGCCTGGCACAGAAACACAGATCGTGGGCAAGTTAACTGATGGAGCCATGAGCAGTTGTAATTCGTGATGCTTTTTTATGTCTGTGTGGATTGTAGGCATACACACACACTTTTTAATAATTTGACAGACGGTCAACTCTGTTTATGCAAAGTCTGACTAGGAGCAGGTTCCTTGCAGTTAGTTTGGTTTGCGAACGCACTTGGTGGCATTCAGTCAATTACTTTCTTACCACAAACTTCACTGGTCAATCAGTCAGTCCTCCCAATCAACACACTTTTGTAATCAGCCAATGAGACACTGAGCCAATCAGTCGGTCAGCCAGCTAGCCGGTAATTCTGTCCTATCAATAGCACAGCCAGTGTGTGTCCTCACTCTAGACTACAGTGACATTCCATTT
>JAWQFJ010025567.1:0-2500 GCA_034096865.1 Theodoxus fluviatilis | reverse complement strand
GGCAGAAGAACAGCTAGGATCAATCAACTTCCTCAAACCCGGCATCCCACCTCCAGCCCCCCATACCTCACCCACCCCGAATAATCCACCCTACCCCACCCCTCTGAGCTTTGACTATTCCTATCGCCTTTCGTTTCCCCTCTACTACTATTCCCCTCACCTATCTCCCATCCCCGAACTCATCCCCAATAATCCACAACCACCCCCATACCCACCCACCCCAGTTTTTTTGTTTCTTTCGTCCCCACCCCCTATTCTACCCCCCACCACCCCCATTCTTCCGTATCCCACCCCTTTTCCCCATCCCACCCCCTACCACCACCACGCCAGGCAGCCCTCGCTACCCCTTCCATGTCCACTTCTGACTCCCAAATAGCTGCTGACCCCAGGGGGTGGAATTTGAGGAAGGGGATGATATGGAAGGGATGAGGGGGTATTTGGGGGGAGGGGGGGGGTGATATGCGAAGGGGGGTGGGAAAGAGAAGAGCAGGGAGGCGATGCAGACAGCCTAGGAGAGTTCTTCATGAGGACCAGAAGCCAGAGAGAAATCAGCGCTCGCAGCTTTTGTTCCTCCCTGCTGTTCTTCCCTGCTGTTCCTCCCTGCTGTTCTTCCCTGCTGTTCTTCCCTGCTGTTCCTCTCTGCTGTTCCTCCCTGCTGTTCTTCCCTGCTGTTCCTCCCTGCTGTTCCTCCCTGCTGTTCTTCCCTGCTGTTCTTCCCTGCTGTTCCTCCCTGCTGTTCTTCCCTGCTGTTCCTCCCTGCTGTTCCTCCCTGCTGTTCCTCCCTGCTGTTCCTCGATGCTGTTCCTCCCTGCTGTTCCTCCCTGCTGTTCTTCCCTGCTGTTCCTCCCTGCTGTTCCTCCCTGCTGTTCCTCCCTGCTGTTCCTCCCTGCTGTTCCTCCCTGCTGTTCCTCCCTGCTGTTCGTCCCTGCTGTTCCTCCCTGCTGTTCGTCCCTACTGTACCTCCCTGCTGTTCCTCCCTGCTGTTCCTCCCTGCTGTTTCTCCCTACTGTTCCTCCCTGCTGTTCCTCCCTGCGGTTCCTCCCTACTGTTCCTCCCTGCTGTTCCTCCCTGCTGTTCCTCCCTACTGTTCCTCCCTGCTGTTCCTCCCTGCGGTTCCTCCCTACTGTTCCTCCCTGCTGTTCTTTCCTACTGTTCTTTCCTACTGTTCTTTCCTACTGTTCCTCCCTACTGTTCCTCCCTGCTGTTCCTCCCTGCTGTTCCTCCCTGCTGTTCCTCCCTGATGTACTTTCCTGCGTCTCGCAGACTGCAGCTATAATTAGGGGCCACAGATCCCTAGTCGCTCTGTGGACTCCTTCCCCTGTGGGTCGGGGTAAGAATGCACACACTGGGTCTTACTTTGCAATTTTAAACAGACGAATGACTAGGAAAGTGGATTTTTGACTTGCGTGTGTGCTCTGACCATTACTTGTGATTTTGTATTTTCATTTTAGTCCATGTTCTTACACAGCCTGCAAAGACCGATAGACAGTTAACTCCCATCCATCCATCCATCCATCCATCCATCCATCCATCCATCCATCCATCCATCCATCAATCCATCCATCCATCAATCCATCTTTCGACTCTCGGGAGCCAATCAGGACTGGGGTCTTACGGCGGTACAAGCTACTTAGAGGTGCTGAATCCCCAACTTCTAGTTCCAGCTAGATTATTACTTTGGCATGACCTGTGTACAGGCTTTGGTAAGAACGCAATTCCTCAGTCGGCGCCGCTGTGGAACGAAAGTACCGGAGACCAGCAATGTGCGTACTTGCACAAAAGCGAACGCATGAAGGCACATTCGCACGCGCACATATGCATACACACACACACACACACACACACACAAACACACGAACACGTACGTACAAACACACACACACACACACACACACACATTCAACTACACATGAACACGTGCACACACAAACACACGCACACACTTAAACACACACAAACGCGCGCGCCCACATGCACACTGTGATGAATGGAGAGATTTTGTTGTAAGTTAGTTATATGAATAAGTATATGAGCCAGCCAGCTCTCAAACCTAGCTTTTAGATAACCCAGCCAGCAGTTAGGAAATTGTGTCAGGGTGGGATTTTGAAAAGGACAAAGGAGATTTGAACGTTTCTACTGCGTCGTGCCTGTGCCAAAAATAGGACTTGTCAGTGTGGGGAACAAAAGGCCCAGTCTCGTGATGACGGCCTCGTGATGCAGATCGCTTGGTCAACAACTCGTGACCATAGCAGACAAAGGAACCCCACTAGTAAACAAGGTCCCATGACCGGGGTCTCGTGATGAGGGCAAGATGGCGTCTGGAGCGCGATTGGTCAGCACCGGACACTGAGTGCATCTATAAAACACTCTCCGACCCTCTCCCTCTCTCTCTTCCTGCCAACACCTCGCGCCACACCTGCCCGCCGCACCTGACCGTGCGACGGATAGCGCTGGAGGACCACCGGACGGGGACGGAATGCGAATCCGCCGCCCAGTCGAG
>JAWQFJ010025566.1:15000-17278 GCA_034096865.1 Theodoxus fluviatilis | reverse complement strand
CAAACTTTTCCAACCTGTTTTTACTTTTCTCTCCTTTCTTCAACTTCCACCTTTCTTTTAAACCTATCTCAAACTTCTCTTGGCCTCTTCAACATAAATGGATCCCCTTTTTCTTGACTCATACATCAGTGCCGTCTAACAGTGGGTTTTCCTCTTTTTTATACTTTCATCTAGACACCGACCTTTCTCCTCCTCCTCCTCTTCCTCCTCCTTCCTTCACTCCTCCTCCTCCTTCCCCTCCTCCTCCATCCTTTCCTCCTGTCGCTCTCCCTCCTCCTCCCCTTCCTCCTCCTGGCTTGCTTCCTCTTTTCCTCGTTCCCTCACTTCCTGCTCCTCCTTTTCTCTTTCCCTCTCGTTTACCTCAACACTCCCTCCACTCCTACCCTCCCTCCGTCCTCTTTTCCCCCCCCCCCTTTTCCCCACACACACACCCCCACCCATTCTTACCCTCCCACCCTTAGTTCCCTTTCCTCCCAGTCCCTCCCGTCCCTTCCTCCCCCTTCCCCCATGCCCATCCTTCCTTAATTCCTCACTCCCTTACCATCCTCCCCCCTTCAACACTACCCCCACCCCCCTCCCCCGACCCCCCATCCCCCCGCACCCGTTCCCCCCCATAATCTTGTCCTCCTGGATAGTGGGTCAGTTGAGAAAAACTTTTGTTTGACCAATGTTTGAAACCCCCGTATTGAAGCCAAATATGTAAAGAAGTGCCCCCAAAATTTGGGAACATAAAAGTGGCCCTTTACCAATGTTTAATCCCCCCCAAACACCTTTTCCAGACAAAAAAGGTCGGTTCCCGGGGACCCCTTTCTGACACGAAATTCCCCATTCCCCTCAAAAAAAAAAAAAAAAAAAAAAATCCTCCCCCTCCTCTTCCCTCCCCCCCCGGATCACTGTTGCTCCCATGCTCTTTCTTTCCTGACCTGGCCTTCTCCCCCTCCCTATCCTCCCCCCCATCCGCGTCCTCCTTCCCTTTGCCCACGGAATCCCTCCCTTCCTCCCCTTCCCCCCCCTCGTCTCCCCCCTCCCCCCCCATTTTCTTTTTTTTTCCCCCCTGCCCGATCCCTCCCATTACCCGTCGTTTCACCTACCTTTTTTTCCCGGGTCGTTCGTCCCCTTCTTCTCCCTTCAGGTCACCCCCCCCCCTTCCTAGTCCCGCCTTTCCCAACTCCCCTCCCCTTAAGTCATTTCTCCCCCCTTTCCATCCTGTTTCCCGGCAGTCGACCTTCCCCTTTGGGCTCCCGCCTCCTCCGCCCACCCCCTCACCCCCCATCTCCCTCTCTCAAAATTCTCAAGTGTCTACTCGCCCTCTCTCTCCCTGGCTCCGCGTTCCCCTACCTTCTATCAATACTCCTCGCATTTGCGTCTCTCATTTCTTGTCCTCTCTTCCTTTCGTACTCTCTCTTCTCTCCCCTCTCTCAGATGCGACTCTCTTTCTTTCTCTACATACTTCACTCTCCTTCACAGTCTTTTCCCTCCTTTCGCCTCTCTTCCCCACCACCTTCCGCCATTACAACTTCTCTCTTCGCCTCATTTCCATCTCTCTCTCCTCTTTCCTCCTAACTCTACCTCTCGACGAAATCTCGCTCTCAGCTCGCTCTCTCTCCTATCCGTCGGCTCTCGTCCAGTCTCTCCTCCTCCCTGGATCCAGGTCTTTTTGGCTTCCACTCGCACTCCTTGCCCTCCCCCCTCCACTCATCTCCCCCCTCCCTCTTACTCACTCTCACAATCTTATCAATTTCAACCACACCTCTGTTCAGTCTATCCCTTGCCTACTCTCTCGCTCCCCAAACCTAACCTGGCTCACAAAACAAGTATTTTCTTTCTCCAACCACTCTCATTGTTCCGTGGGTGCGGGTCTGCTCATCCGTGCGGGGGCGTCCTCGGGGTCTCTGAAAGGCCCCTACTCTTCCGCGGCTTCTTTCCACAAAAAAAAAAAAAAAAAAAATCTCTCCACTCATCTTCTTCTGTTCAAAAGGAGTTCTCGTCGAAACCCTCTCTCTCTCTTCTCCCCTTCCTGTTCTCCCTTTTCTCTTTTCTCTTTTTCCCTCTTTCGCTTCCTTTCTTGCCCGTCATGCGAGCTTCTACTCCCTAACTCTTCCTATTCATTAACTCATCTCTCTCCCTCTCTCTCTCTCTCTGTCCGTCTGTCTGTCTGTGTATCTGTCTGTCTGTCATTTGTTTGTCTGTTGTGTGTCTGTCTGTGTGTACTTCTTTGTGTCTGTCTCTATGTTTGTTTGTTTGTGGGTGCCTATCTGTGTGTCTATACATGTATTTA
>JAWQFJ010025566.1:5000-10000 GCA_034096865.1 Theodoxus fluviatilis | reverse complement strand
TACAATGTGGAGAAGAATGTCACGGATGACATTAGAAGGAGAAGGGAGGGAGGAAAATACAATGGAGTTTGGAGAGAAGTGGTGGAGGATGTACAGGAGTTCAGGGGTCTCAACTGCAGGGCTGGACTGAATTAAACACCCTGGTCAAATTCGATGTTGACTGGTACGGAGGATGCTATTTCTCGAAGTGATGGGCAGAACGCCAAAAAAACTTGTAGCTGTCCAATACCGTACACAATAGTCCTGGAGCCAACGAAGAAACGGTGCGTCTCCTGACAGCGACAAGTTGACAGAGGATTTCAAAAACGTCTTAGTGAAAAAAAGAACAGAGAAAAGAAGAAACACGAATCTCTGGAAAAGAAGACACGGCATCGGAACGGTCAAGAGAATAATGGGAAACATTCTTCTTGCCCAGTCGCTGTCCCCGTGCGCATCTTCGATGCTAACCTGAAGAAAGCAGCGCCTGATGGCATCGATGTTTACTTCGACAACATGGGGGAAGAGTTCACTAGCAAGGTGTTTCCTCATATGAAGCAGTTTGACCGTGTTGCTATCTGCAGCTGCATCTCAACCTACAACAGCAAGGAACTTCCCTCTTCCTCTTGAATGGACGCGTCTCCCTCTCGCGATAACAAAACTCTTGGGTTAGTTGGGCTGGCTGCCACCTGTGGAATTGTCATCATTGTTTTTGTTTACACATCTGTTTCTATGTTGTGGTAATTAAATATTTGTCTATGTTAATTTCCCTGACTCTGTGCCGTCATGCATGATAATGTGGAGCGGCATATGTCTGCATGTTGCGGGGCAGGCTGCAGTTGGTTTGACCCCTTAGAGGGAAGTGAGCTGAGTGGCTGTCCCGTAACATCTGAAAAATGTTCGAGAAAGAATAGTTTTCTAAGCCATGCCTACGAAATACATTTCGAAAGACAGCATTTCCAACGGTGCGTCGATATAACTTCCTACTTATGATGAATATTTTCACTGACACTCATCATAGGTTTTCATCAGTGCGTTCAGTCACGTAACATGTTTAATGGCTAGAAACAGTGCCGCGCATGATAGGAAACTCACATGCGGAGTATTTTACGTACACACAAAACCTGCTGTGTTAACCCTTTTTACAGAATAAAATTGACAAGAAACTGAAAAACGTGAAGTATATTTGATTTGACCTCAATTCCCTAATACAATTTAGATTTTTGACGACAAATCTTGCAATTTGTTTAAGTACTGGTCAAACTTTTATTAATGTTTGCTATGCAATACATGGTTGACTAAATGCAAATTTGCAGTCCACTTTGCAGTCACTACTGCCTGTGTCATCCGAAGGTTTTTTTAGGCGTTTCTTTTTCAAAGATTGTTCCTAATTGTCTTTGCGTGCGCGCGCGTGTGTATAGTGTGTGAGAGTGTGTGTGTGTGTGTGTGGAGAGAGAGAGAGAGAGAGAGAGAGAGAGAGAGAGAGAGAGAGAGAGAGAGAGAGAGAGAGAGAACTAAATTTAACAGAAAAGTAATTGCAAGAATAAACACCTCCATACATGCGAGAAGGCCTCGAGACGTTCTCTCCCGCCACAGATCGAAAACGAGGCCGAGCGGAAGTCTACTATCGTGGGCAAGATGACAACCTGGAGATCGCCGTACCGCCGCCGGGCGTCGCTTTATCTCGCCTAGTGAGAACAGAAAATGTTTGTCCACGTGACTTGCGTCCAATGCGTCTCCGTCACGCATGCGCACGGTAAACGTTGAGCCTATTTGACCTCCGCTTCGAGGAGAGCTCCAAATGCAGGGGTGATAATCCAATTTTGTGCCGAGGATCCATGCATAAATTCCAATTGAAGTCTCAGGAAGCGTGCTGCGTCGGGAAGAGGAAAATTGAGGTGGCGCCTTGTGCGGGCCCGAGAGAGGGGTGGGATAGGGGGTCGGGGGGGGGGGGGGTAAGAAAGGATGGGCGGTTGGCAGGAAGGGGTGTTGTTTCGGGGGCGGAAGCACTGCAGACGATTTCCATGCCTGATTGCGTTATGACAGGGGGACAAGTGGAGAAGGGATCTTTTGCCCACAGCTTTCACAGCAATCGAAGTTCTGCGCCCGAGGATGATGTTTACCATTACCCTTAGGGCGGCCTCTTCCTTCCAGGTCTTTCTTGCCACGGTGACCCCTGGCCTTTTCCGGCTGAATGACCTCTGTCCCCAGGGACCTCTGTCCATGGTGACCAATGTCCATCCTGGAGTGTGGCCATAAGTGGTGGTCAGCGCGTGTTGACCATCACAGATCCCGGACATCGATCGATCAACGTCAGATCCCATTGGCACCACTCTGCTGTCCTCGCCTCTCCAGTCTGCCCACTCTCAGAACGGCCTGTGGACCTTGGAAACCTTTCTCGGTGCCAAGGGAGGCGTGAAGAGTCATATGAATACTGCAATCCCCACACACGCAGGCAGATCCACCCAGAGCCCAAATCCCAAGAAGACAAACCCATTCGCACAAATAGCGGCAGTGTTATTATGAGCGGTTTGATCTCGGGAGAGTGGTAGAGTAATGATGCAGGTATACACAGTCCTGTAGGTCTGTAGCGGCAGTTCTTGTTCAATGCAGAACTTTACAATGCAGTGTCTAGAGAGATGTAGCAACAGGCTCGTGGTGAACAATTTGTCACTGCTGCAAATATGAGGAGAAATAGGGATCTAGACATTGTTCTAACAATAAGATAAATAGATGTACAAAGTCTATACTGGACATATAGAGACAACAGAACATTGTATACAGGCAGGCAGATGTACAAAGTCTATACTGGACATATAGAGACAACAGAACATTGTATACATGCAGGCAGATGTATATGCCGCTCCCTGCTGACAACACAAACTTTTTTAATATATTGGTGCGATCTTGAAATGATTACAGGAATAGAAGACACAGATGGGTTGGGGCCTCCAGACAAATATATTCGTCATAGCATGCAAAGAAGAACTGGTCACACATATGTGATAAAAGTCTCAAATAAACAAGCACTTCCATCGGTGTGAGAAGAATCAGTTGGCTGCCCAATTCCATTACCCTCTCCAGAATTCGCAAAAACACTTGAGTGACCTCTCTTCAAAGGGACTGCACGGCCTCACAAGTCCATCTCATTGAATGGAGATGTAAGCAATTACGCCCATTTTCCCTGCGAAAAAATCCATTTCTAACGAATGAATTGGCTGCCAGTGTCTTTGAGAAGGAAGAAAGAGGCTTTTGAATCGAGGCTGAATTTAGCTCCCACGCTGTCGAGATGCCGAATCTTTTGAGTGAAGAATCAATATTCTGAACATTTTTCACAAAAGGGGGTCAACTGGTTTCAGGGCTGCTGCACTTTCAACAAAGGAGCAAGACAGAGAACTAGTGGAAGCCTTGGCGGTCACCGCGGAGGTCAGGGGTCAAGACTATTAATTGGATGACTCAGCTCTTTAGCGTGCCACGTCTTCCCATACGTCTGAACGCTTTAACCATCTCCTTGTGCAACATAACTTTTCTCCCATCCCAGAAATCCATGGTGTTTAGTTTACATCTCCTTGTGGTTTCTATTACTTCATTTCATACCCTTTCTTTCCTGAGCCCAATTTCTCTCCCCCCACCCCCAACTCCCACCCCCAACATCACTCACCCCACTTCCCCCGCACCGTTACCTCACCCCCTGCCTCCAGATCAGTTTACCTGGTCCCGCTCTGTAGTTTGGTTTATCAGGATGTTTGTGTGCATGTGTGTGTATATGTATGCGTGCGTAATGCACGTAGGAATACGTGTACGTATAAGACTGTGTGTACACAAACCAATGTGCCTCTGCGAGTGTTAGTATGCATGAACAAGTTTCTGTCAGTGTGTGTGCGTGTGTTTGTAAGTGCGCGCGTTCGTGTGTGTATGTGCATGTGTGCGAGCGCGCGCGCGCGCGCGCGTGTGTGTGCAAGCGTACACATTCGTGCGTGTTTGCCGTGCTTTCGCACTCGTGTGTGTGTGTGTGTGTGTGTGTGTGTGTGTGTATGTGTGTGTGTCTGCGCGCGCACGCGCGCGCGCGTGTGTGTGTGTGTGAGTGCGTATAAGTGTGTTTGTGTGTGTGTGTGAGTGCGCATGTTTGTGTTTGGGTGTGTGTGTGTGTGTGTGTGAGTGCGCGTGTTTGTGTTTGTGTGTGTGTGTGCGCGCGCGTGCGTGCGTGCGTGCGCACATGCGTGCGTGCACGCACACTCGTGTGTGAATAGGTTCAATTAACAATACGTTAATCACTTCTGTGGTGTACTCCAAGGGTGCAAGGGTCTCTCCCAGTTTCCAGGGAACCTGGTGGAGCAGACAGATGGCAGACCTAGCACAGGACATGCAGACCTGCGTCAACCGCCATGTGGCCTGGGCTGTCGCTCCCGCATTGGTCTCCACAGTCGCAGCAAACGCTGTCAACGCGTCGGGACGCGCCCCAGCAGCACGTGTCCATGGTCCTACGGGGGTGACGGACGCCTGTCGGATGTCTGTCCGTGTGCTCAGCATGTTCTGTGCACACATTTTTGCGTTGCTGGTCCTCAGAGAGTTTGACTTCCTGTGGCTGCGACTCTCATGCCACTGCGACTGCGCAGCAGGGTCTCCCACGTGACCTTACCAACAGCCGTGCGTTTTGCCTGGAGAATATACGTACCAGTCGAACACTATTCCCACTGTCGCCTTGCCAACCTTTCACTACCACTGCCTTCAGTCCCGGAGTGAACCTCATCGCTGAATGCATTGTATTATCAAAAAGGCTAAGACGATGAAGACGACGATGACGACGACGACGATGCTGATGATTAAGGTGATGGTGTTGGCGATTATAATGATGGTGATGATGATGATGCTGTTGGTGATGGTGATGGTGCTATGATGTTCTTCATGATGGTATTAGTGATGGTGATGGTGTTCGTGATGTGTTGGTGATGATGATTATTTTGATGATGACGATGACGACAACGACGACGACGACGACGATGTTGTTGTTGTTGTTGATGATG
>JAWQFJ010025565.1:0-11344 GCA_034096865.1 Theodoxus fluviatilis | reverse complement strand
ACTGCCAAAGATGGCTTCCAGTGTGTGTTCAGATCATCATGAAGTGTTGATGTGGAAGCTACTTGATGAACTGAGCAAACCAGCACATTAGTCATACCTTGAGGATGCTGATGTGAACTATTGTGCAGCTGCAAAAAAAGAAGCATCAAGACTTTGCACTGGTCGAATAGAAAATAATGTCAAAATGACAGTGCTGACAATACGCTCTTCAAGTCATGATACCATCTGTAACAAACTAATGGCTACTGTGGGCAAGAGGTTTACCTCCTCTGATTATAGTTTAATTTTTTTTTAATCTTGCCAGGCAATTCTTTCAGAGCAATTTTTTACAAGTCAAATCAGCCTACTTTCTTGTAACTTCTTGCACAGCTTGAGTGGTAATCACATGTCCAAACGTCTGCCTCGGTGCACATCTTTGATGATGATGATTTCCTTCCCTTTTCCAGAGGCAGTCATTTGAATGTTGTGTGTAGCCCCTCTTTGATGGGCTATTGAGAGCTCGATGGTGTTTCTCATGGCACTCTCATTCAAGAACCGAGTGCCCAGAGTGCTGTTGAGAGCTAGGTATCTTGAAGAGCCTACTAAATGTTTCTGATGAGGAATCACAAATCACAGATGACCTTCTCTTTCAGTGCTACCATTATCAAACTTTTTACAGTCAGGCATGAGAAATACTTTGAATTCATTTGCTAGTCTTCAGTCAGTTTTCACCAAATACCATAATGTGAAAGTGATATCCAGTAATACATGTAGAGTAGATATCCCCATGTTTGCTAAAGTTAGAGCTTAGTTGCTAGACCTAGTGTAAAGACATGTATGTAAATTAGGCAAAGTAAGAATGGTTGCATGGAAAGTAGGTAAAAGTTGCCCTCTATAATTTGGCATGCTCTTTTAATGTCCTCCATTTTATTGATGTTGAAGACAACAGATAATTCTCCAAGAAGGAATAGTTTGCTGCAAACTCATGAACCACCTGTATTTGAAGGCTTTTCCACAATCATTTTCAGATTAATGATTCAAATTGATGCAAACATGGACACGGTGGAGGATTCAATGGATTCCAAGCCATCCAGGCAGGACCTGACCCTGGTGTGTGTGGACACAGATGAGGTAAGTCAGCAAAACCTGAACTGTGTTTGTAACTTCTCATAGGACAACACTCCTGCCTTGCCGCCATTCCCATACCACCCTTTGTTGTGCACTGAAGGCATGGGCTAGCTGTCCAGTTCCTACTTGAAAAGGAAACATGAAAGAGAGCAGTTTGGACACAGAGGTGACTGTTAGGTCAGTAAGAGAATGGCATCAAGGGACAGAGATAACTTTTCTTGTTGACCTCCTTCAAGAAAGCTAGATTTTACCCTTAGTTACAAGTCAGTTATTCAGCAAAATAACTCAAAAAGTTCACAACAGATTCTGGTGAAATTTGGTGCAACGTCAGGGGTTCACCCAAGGAACAATCCATTAAATGTTTTAGGTTATCTGTTATCTCGTTTGGGATTTACAACCATACAGAGAATGTTACATGTAGTTTGGAAATTGGAATTATAAAGAGAGATTTTATTGAGCATCACAAAGTGGATGTGTCAAACTATTGATGATGTGGACGTATGAGTTCCACACTCAGATATATCGCTTTCAGCCAATAAAATGAACAAAACTTCATAGTCTGGCCTGGCTAGCAGAACATGCTACCTTCATTAATGATACAGGCCATGGAAGATAAATTTGCGGTTCCTAGGCAGAGGTTTGTTCTCTCGGAGTGCTCTCTAGTTACTGTTGGTTTGGAAAGGAGCCGTTGCCTAGACTGCTGGTGTATACATAGATCTCCCTCTCATAAATCATGTTTGTTGATCAGTGCATATAGGGGCAATCATGTGATGGGACAGATTTAGTTGAACACTAGCAATGTGAAAATTCATCAATATTCTCATAGCAGCAGCAGGAGCAATGAAGTGTTACACACTCAATAATGTAATTTCTTCTTAGGCACCGAAATGGAGGACAGAAAACTTGCAGGTGTGAATCTCTACAACTGTACAAGGCAGTTTTTCCAGTCTTGGTTTTGAATTGCATTATGGATTACACTTGCTTTACAATGTAAGAAAAATCTGATTGACATTATATGTAGAAAGTAAATATGATTTTTTTTAACATGAAGATTTGTTCTGCAAAAGATTTATTGTCATAATTTATTCTTTTTCTTTTTTCAGCTTATGAGAAGAATATCAAGTCTGATAGAGAGGAAAAGGGAAGAGCTCAATGCATACAACAACAGAGAATTCCTAGATGAGAACATGTACAAAGGTACGATTCACTGATCAAACCTTCCAGGACAGATAATGAAGTACAACTGATGAATAAAGTTTAAACACTCAAAATTAATATGTACCTGTGTTCCTTGATTGTAACAAAACCTGAATAAGTAAGAGTAATAAAAATTTAATCAGAAAGTTAAGTTGTATTTTGGCTTTGTCAGATTTAGATATGCATCTGCTGATGTTTATATCAATTATCATTCTTTAGCAAAGAAATGGCAAACCCTCTTGAAGAAAATTACATCTGCATTTGGCATGTTAACATTTTATTATTCCTTCAAACAAAGCATAATTGGGGATTTTGAAACTTCTCTCTTTTATACTATTACCCATGTAGATCTGGAAAAAAAAATCTTCATTTGTGCGCATTACCTAAACTTATTAGCATGCGTTCACACATATCCCTTTGGGCAGTGCTTTCACAGTATATGTTTACACCTCAGATCCTGAAGGGGAAGTGTGTGCCAGGACTGCAGCTGTCTACATAAAGAGGGAAGTGAGCAAGAACCACATCAGTGTGTCCAGAGTCAGCAACAGCTCTGGTCCCCAGATTGCTGCGGGTCTCGGCACCAAGGCCAACAGAGCTGATGCCAACAGAAACTCCTCCTGTGACTGTGGAGTAGAGGAGAGACTGAAAAATCTTGAATCTATTGTCAACGTCAGATTAAGTCCTGGTATGTGGCTCTCCCTCATCATTTCATTTTGTAATACTTGAACTTTGAAGCTTTTTTTCTACTTATTCTTTTTTTATGTATATAACTGTCAGTGTATCAAAACAGATAAGATTATCATGATATCATTGTAATAATCAATGTTTGGCAAGATGATTTATGCTGCAATGCTCAACATATGTCGGATGGTGCTTCAAACAGTATTACCAATAATTCTTGTCTGATTGGGCTCTCCTGATTCTCTTTTGTTTATTGTGTTCTAGTTTAAAGATTATTACTGTGTAGTAGTATGTAAACATGGGACTATGACCCAGGTGTGGCCCACCCCCCCGAGAGTGTCCAGAAGACAGGGCCGAAACACTTGAAGATGGGAGCTCTTCCTCTGAGGACCGTCAGTTGTCTTGCTTCTCATGAACCTCTAAGCATTTCTTTTATGGGCTACTGACAAAATATTAATAAGACTATATGTTGCAAGTCATAGTTTGGTCATCTGTGTTTGTACTGTGGTGTAATTTGTGTAATGCAACACTGCCTAAAATGCATAATTGTCTATGTCTTGCTTGGGTGTATTTGCAGGTGAGAGACAGGATGTGAGAAAGAGACTGAAAACTTTGGAGGACCACGTCCATTTTCTGCTAGGAGTGTCACCGGAGTATTTCTCTGTGCCTGTACGTAGCCCTTACTTTTCGCCACACCACCACCCCACCCCCACCCCCCTGCCATGGGTTACTTGCATTTCTAGTGTTCTGCAGCAGAAGTAGCAACAGCATTGCTATTCTTTGTTGACTGAAGATCTGTTTTAATTGAACAATTCTCATGCCTTCTTCACCCTAGTAGGAGTCTTATCCAACCAATCAAGATGCAGCTTCAGTGTAGTTCTGCATCCTGATTGGTTAGATAAAAATTGCCACAATGGCGAAGTAGGGGTAAGCATTGCTCAGTTAAAACAGGCCTATAGAACAGTTATGCTAAATCTAGAGAGTACCTTGCTACTTTCCTTACTTTAGTGACTCAAGTCTTCTACTTTTTCCTCTTTTTGTTGGGTTTATTGTCAGAATGAATTTTCATCATGGTGTCATTACTTTACTAGCTATGGCCAGCTAGTTGAAAAATGACCAAGCTCTGGATGGAGTTTGCACTTCATGGTAAATTTGAAGCACTTTACTCTCTGTTTTGCATTTTCTGCATTTCTTCAGAGCAAGCCTCAAGTCCAACCCCTTAACCAGTATCCCTCCTTCTGGAAAGATGGACCTTTCACCACAGAGTTCCGTCAGGTAAACCTCTGTCTAGAAACCTTTAAATAGTCGCCAAAGGGCAAATTTTTGGCTTTCTTCATAACCTCATTTATGGGACCAAACAACTCTGCAATGAACATGTGTGCAATGTGCTTTACATTGACATGGAATGGGTTTTCATGGCACCACCGAATGACACTAGTGAAGGAGCCCACCTTACTGCTGTGGAGATGATAATCAAAAGCATAGACCCTTCACTCAAGAAAGACTTGTCTTATGTATTTCTGTTGGCATGATTTTCTATCTTGCTGAGGAAGGCACTGCTGCAGAGGTTTGTCTATATGCATAGATCTGTTCATTGTTATATCAAAAATTGTCTTCATCGTATAATGCCCTGCAATGCTTTTCTCCACCTTGGCTGTTTTCCTCCACAATGCACCTTGCCACCCAGTGAAAATGTGTTGGCTCTCCAATTTTCCTACTCCAGTTCCTTATTGTGAAATTAGCAAACGTGTGCGGAACATGTGGCACTACTACCTCTAAGGTGGTCATTTGGTGGGTAAATTTGCAGCAAAGAATCCAAGGAGGGAAGTGTGAGAAAGGAGCAACTTGGGCTAGACTGGGAGCTGGGTTGATATGGAAAAGGCAGAGAGAAGAGCAGAAAGGTGGTAACACAAGTCATGCATAGAAGTCAAAGTCATCAACTTGATGAAGTGGTACATGAGCAATCACTGCAACTTCCTACAAATTGTGTTATTGTAGCTATCACATATCATCTTAAAGCTATGATTGTGTTCATGCCATATGCACACTGGAGACTAGGCTTCATGTCTGGATTTCACTGAGCAATTGCAGCCCCATTTGCAATGTGACAAAGAACAGCATCTGTTTTGCATGAATTTTGTCTGAACTAAAGCGTTATGTAAATTCATTTTGGGGTTTTCTAGTGCTCTATGCTTTCAAAAATCACATTATCAAGAGGAGGCAAATGACTTTGATCCAAATTTCACTCCAGTATAATCTGTGTACATATGGTCCAAATTTCTGTTATGTTAAGCTGCATCAGTTTTGTGTCATCTTTCATCATTCTTTAAAATTTGTAATGCTTTCTTTTGATCTGCATTTTCCTAAGGTAGCGAAGGAACGTCATAAAATGTTTTTAATCTGTACCGTTGTAAGTTGGTGTCATTGCTTTCAGGGCTTTGGTTTTATACAACTGTTAAAAACTAATTATATTTTGCCACATGTTATTATGTAATCTTCTACATAATATTTGGAGACAAGAAATCATTATGAAAAAAGCTCCTGTACGTAATTTGATTTATGATTCTTTTCAGGACATGACTGCTGAGGAAATAGATGACCGAATTGCCTGCATAAAGGATTTGCTTGCCAAAGAGAGAATGCATAATCGTTAATAGATCCCACCCCATTCGCTTTGTTCAGGATTAGGACTTTTAATTTCTTTCATACTTGCATTCTATTTGAGGAAAGGAGACATGCCATTCTTTCAACACATGACCGATCATGTGACTGGTGTGCAATACTACAAGGACTTCAGCCCTCCAAGTGTTATGTGGGAGTGTTGGAGTCTCATTACTGCTCACTTCCCAAAAGGTCTGATCATTCAACTGCCACACTCCCACTGCCTGCAAATGTAGTGACCCGGTGACTCAGGACAGTGATGTCACTTGCCCAGAGGGACTGGCAGAGAGTGCTTGGAGGTGAAGTGGTGTGCAAAGGCACATGTGTATGCATGACTACTGCAGCCAGGATGCAGCCAAACTGTGTGACTTGCTGACATGCACCTGTTGACTGCAGATTCCACAAGGAACTACATGCACCTGTTGCAGAGCAAACTAGGAACTTTCTGGTGCACAAGGATAGATGATATGATTATGTCAACTGCTTCATGCTGACAGCTTGTGGATGAGATGTGGGTTATGGATGAGATATGATTCTGTGTTCATTTATTTAGTTTACTTTCTTCATTTCATCTATCTACTTTCCCAGTTAGCCCCTTATGAGTCTTATGTCTTCTGGTTTGGCTCATTTATGTAAAAACCATTCATTGCCTTCATATATTTTCTGGGTCATCAATGAAATTGCTCTTTCCTGTTCATGTATCATATTATGCCTGCATTAGCCTTTTCATGTGTCATATGGAGTCAGTCATGCATCATCCACATGACAATGGCCAGTAATTAGTTAGTTATTTAGTTTATTTAGTTAGTCAGTAGTTAATGATGATGCAGCTTGCAAGGACATGGAAGTGCTGGGCAGCTGAGTGAGTGGAGCTAACTAACACTGTGTGACAGTCCAGAGTAAGTGTTGAGTGCTTGCTTCAACCTTGAGCCAAATCAGTAGGTATGCTGAGGGAGCCCAAGATTAACCTTAGAAGTATAACAGGCGGAAATTTTAGCAGAAAAACCCGTTCAGCAGTTGCAGCTGTGGCTGAACTGTTGTGAATCTATCCTATTGTGACCTGGGGAAGCTTCCAGCTGGAACAGTGTTAGAAGGAAATGAAGAAGGTGTTCCGGGCCAGAGCTACCGCTTTACAGGAAGTTCTGCAGACATTTTAGCCTGTAACACATAAGCTACATACAACATTAAAGATCACCTGTGCACAAAGTTGTATCTTTCAAAGCAGGAAAGCCAATGCATTTAGATTTTTCAGAAATTTAATTCAATGCTTTATACAGTTTTAGTTGATTTCGTGTAATCATTTGACCTGTTCATTTGATTAAAGAGGATAAATATTGAAATTTGATATCATAAGGTCACCAAGATTATTAAACATGACATTCTGATGCTGACAAAACAGTACAGTATTGCATGCAACCACCACCATTGTTCAAGCATCTCACACTTAAAAACCCGTGCATGCACATGCACAGTGCTTTTTTCATCGGGCTTGGGAGATGTGGTCTGGCAGAATGCTAAAAAAGGAGGCCAGTTTGTGCAAGTTTGCCCTTTTTGTTTTGCCGCAAAGCTCAGCAGGAAAGAATTCCTGGCAATTTTTACACTAACACAGCTTCACCCACTTAGTGCTAAATAAGAATCCATTAAAATTTTGTTTGATGAATAAACAGAAGCACTGAAATTATTTTAATGAGCATCTATTTTCACAGTGTTATCCTTAACTTTTTGTGCACCTTATATTAGTTGTGGAAAATTAACAGAGGATTTACCTTCAGTAGTAACCTATTGTGGACTTAAGTGTAACAAAAGGTAATGGCATTTTGATATAGTGTTTCCCTTGCAATTATGACATATTTCAAAGTTTTGTTTTGTTTTTGTACATCATTAACTCCATTCCTATGTGTTGAACTCGTGCATGAATACAATCAGTTCATTTTGTGAAATCATAAGATGGGGGACACGAGGTTAGATACTGGGGTTTATGATGTGCGGTTCCAAAAGACCAAAGCATTTACAACTATTTCAAATAAAGTTCTCTGTTCAAAATCATCATTTTAATTTTTTTTTGTTTTTGTTTGGTGTGTATCACCTGCCAGGTTGTGTTAGAGGTGAAAACTGAAGTTCTTTGCAATTTTTCCCACAGCCTTATAACATCAATGCATCAGTTTAATACTAGACATGATTTGTGGACTGCCCTGGATGCCAATATTTTTAACTGGGGGTTTTGTACTCTGTTCTATCAAACAAGGTGAGATGGAGAGACAATAGACTTCATAGATGAAATAGTTTGAACATGAAGTGAGTGTCATTTGTCATCATTCATGGCCGAAAACTGTCAATTATTAACTCTTGGGGACACCAGTGTCTTAGGAATTTCACCATCCATAATGTGCACCTTGCCCTCAATGCAAGACGGAAACATGGCAAAGGGTAGTTGCTCGCCTAGTTGATGAATAACAATCGGGTATTCGAGTATGGATGAGATAAACATTTACTCACCTAAGTAAACGTTGCAGTTTGCCATTAAATGACCAAGACAAAGGTTTATTTGTAGATGTGGAGGTGATGTCTACTCTTATCAAACTTCCTGCCTCACTGATTTCGGGCGGTCTGTGGCCCAACTGGGAATGTTGCGTTTCGAAGATGGACCGCCCCCTTTTGCCTTCAACATGTGAAATCATACTGGGAATGGTGTTAAACGGCTGTCCTGAAAAAAGGGGGGAAAAGTGCTAGCCCAACAGATACCATGGGTTTCAGCTTTTCAGTCATGTAATATTTTAAACATGACTTTCCATTCCCGACCAAATGGTCCATCTTTGCCCCATCTGTGTAGTAGTTCAATATGAGTACTGTACACAATTTCACTGTTTAAAAATCATGGCTGGGGACGCCATTTCAGAGGAGCAAGAACAATGACGATCATTATAGCCAACATCGATTGCCACGATTCATACGGCTGAGGTGAGTATGTCTTTCTCTTATGAGAGAAAGAGCGAGCAAGCGAGAGATTCCACACACGCGCAAAGCAACAATACACGGCGTTACTTCTTGCTTGCATTTCTAGGGCAACATAATCGTACTTCTCAATGGATACTCTGTAAACAGGGGGGCTCCTGTTTAGTGTGTGGGCCTAGGCGCAGGGTGGGGCTATAGAGAGGCGTTTGGAATTCTCTCTACCCCGTGGCGCAGGACCAACCCCGAGCTCCTTTCACTCCAGAAAGCATGAGGGCGTGTGTGGTCGAGCTGGGCATGCAGGCAGGAAGTCTAGAGGCAGTGTCCCTTGTCTCCCTTCACTCCCTCCAAGGGATCAGCAGACAAGCAAGGCTTGGTTTCGCATTTCACCTTCTTTATTTATAGCAACAATGCAGTACCTAGCCTCCTGACATCTCCGTTGCCGTTGCCTCTCTCTGGCCGATCTCTCTGGCCCTGTTACACGCAGGCTTTATATAGCCATCACGCGGGCCGGAGCGAAGGCGGGCTAAGCAGAACATGGTAACGAGATTTCCAGTGGACACGAAATTGTGTTAACATGACAGCTTCTAAACACTATTTGAAGCTTAAATCAACAATCACATATGGCAAACCCCACTCCGTTGGAAAGTGTGTTAATCGAAGCTCAACCTGCGTCAATGAATGAATTCCAAAAGTGATTCGTATAGAAATGAATGGCAGCTGAAGTATTTAAAGCGCCAATTGAATCAGACACTTATTCATCATTTTCCATTACTACTATTGTTTACAACTCACGGAGTGCGGGTTGCCATATATGGGATGGTTGATAATGATAAACACTACGTTCCTATTCAATACTACAAACAATACATGGTACATTAAATGAATAAACTATAAAATTTGATGTGCCCTCAAGCACTCGGAAGTCAGGCGCTAAAACCAGTCTGTGCGAGTAACAGGTATCTCTAAGGCAGCAACAGAGCTTGAGCGCCAAGCGCCTTCTCACGTATCTCTGCAGCTACAATCTAGGCACACATGTAATGGAAGTAGAGGTGGAAGACAAACACGTTGAATTACAGTTGTCTGGGCAAGTTTCTACATCATATTCTCACCCTCTTACAACTCTAACATCTTTCCATATCCTATGCAATAAACTTGACCTCAATAAATACAAGCGTTGCATGATTGATGTCACAGCAAGACCCCACATATGTTGAGTGTCGAATCCGTTTACCGATACAATGGGAATTCGTTCCATGATACTGAGAACTTTGATTTGTTGTTTAAGTGTTGCTTTATCTCCCCGGTGAAAATACATTATTCATCGAAGTCCCTGCAAACTTGACTTGGACAAATTATCCTTATAGTTTGATGCCCGTACGTTGGAAAACAACAAGGCACTCTCGACATTTTGCATATTTTGAAGCGCGAGGAAGCAGGATTTTGTCCGTTTCTTGAGACTCCTGCTCCACTAAAATCTCTCTCTCTCTCTCTCTCTCTCTCTCTCTCTCTCTCTCTCTCTCTCTCTCTCTCTCTCTCTCTCTCTCTCTCTCTCTCTCTCTCCCCCCCCTCTCTCTCTCTCTCTCTCTCTCTCTCTCTCTAAATTAATCTATTTCTTCTCTCCAAATTAAGACATATTGTTGACGTTCAAACTTGCAAAATCTTCTTCCATGCTCATATCTTATCTCACGTTAATTATGCGTCAACAATTTGGGATGGCTGTAGTGACGCTAACTTGAAAAGGCTGAAGTCATTGTATCGAAGAGCCTCTAAGCTTATGATACACAACAGATAGTTCACTATCTACAAATGACAAAATGAAAGAACTTAACATATTGCCTTTTCATAAGCATTTACAATTCAATAAATGTGTCTTAATGAAAAGAATTAATGATTGTGATGTGCCTGATTATTTGATAAACTTATTCCAACATTCAAATATTCGTGTACATAACTTTATAATACCACAACCTAGGATTGATTTGTTTAAACATAGCCTATCTTATTCAGGGGCTACTATGTGGAACACACTATCCAATTCTCTAAAAATTGCGAAATCTTTAGAGAAATTTAAATTGAAACTACATACTTTTTATGCAGTCATCCTAGATACTTTCATCTTATTCTAAATTCACTTTGTGGCTATTTTCAACGTGGTATTTCGTTACCATGAATTGATTGTAACCTGTGTTATTGTGTGAATTTTGTGTGGGATAGAGGGTGGTGGGTGGGTAGGGGTGGGGGATGGGATTGGATTTGTTTGTTTGTTTTCTTGTTTTAACAAGGGCTGGATGTAAGATAGGCAGTTATGCCTAATTCATGTATTTCCCTTGAAAAATAAAGTTTAATCAATCAATCATCTCTCTCTCTCTCTCTCTCTCTCTCTCTCTCTCTCTATCTCTCTCTCTCTCTCTCTATCTCTCTATCTATCTCTCTCTCTCCTCCCTCCCTCCCTCCCTCCCCCCCCCCCCCCCCCCCCCCCCCCCCCCCCCCCCCGCCGCCATCCCCCCTCTCCCATTTTCTTCTTTCTCCGCTAGCTTGGACTGGATAAGTTGCTAATTCCAAATATTTTAGGATGAGATGTGAGAATATGATGAAAGTCTTTAGTGTAGGCCTTATTTCCTTCACTTTTTGATCTGTGTAGGGCAAAGCGAAAGAGAAGGCTAAGGGGATGTAACTCTGCTTATCCTCCTTCAAGCGTTGAACGTCCTAGTTCAAACTCAAACCAAAGACCATACATATTTTCAGT
>JAWQFJ010025564.1:85000-92500 GCA_034096865.1 Theodoxus fluviatilis | reverse complement strand
CTGTAAAAAGACATGTTTTCAACAAGCGAGTACAGGCTGAAGAGCTGACCATGTACTCATTCAAGAGGGGAGAGCACTGGGGGTGGGCTGCCAGGAACTGTGAACTTTATTATTTTAGACAAGATGGGGGGGGGGGGGGGGGGGGTGTTCCTGTAAATAATTTTGTTTTGCTTTGGCACGTCGTAGATGTTGAAACAACGCTAACGCAGTAACGCTCTAGTTTACTAGAATGGCGTCGTAGATGTTCACCAGGTATACTCATTCACGTGCAGACAGAATTACATGCACAGACAGATTTACTGTCCTTGATGAGAAGACAAGCTGTCACTGTGCACTGGGATGGAAGGATCTCTTTCGTTTCAGAGAGAGAAAAGGGTGATCGAAAAACACGTGTTTCTGGGGCTTTTCTCCGTCAGTACTGGGAAGGGGCGGTACGGTGATTTATTATCACTCTTTAGCATGCTTGACAGTAACATTAGGAACTTCCCTCGCAGCAGCCTAGAGATGGATAATTTGTGGAGCAGCTAGAATAATCATCTCAACCTCGACAGTTTAAACCTATTTCGATCTGGAGCTCAAAATTATCCAAGCGGAGTTGTGGACTCATTTCATGGTGACAGGTTTTCGTGGTGATTGGGTGTTGTTTTTAAAAAAATCCCAACGCCGTTGTCAAATGAGAGAAACCAACATAATTCAGTTTGACTTGATGACCTCGATATTATCTTCATTCTTCTCGCAACCCTGTTGAATGTCTCCTAGTGATAGTTTGCCAAGGTGCATTGCTTTCCATACAAACCTAATACACTTTCGAAGGTCCTACAGCAAAGTGTTTATTTGTCAGTGCGTGTTTGTGCGTGCGTGTGTTGTACGTGGTTTTTTTGTGTGTGTGTGCGTGTGTGTCTGTGCACGCGCGCGCGTATGTATGTGCGCGCGTGTGCATGTGTGTGTATACTTCTACATGCATGAGTGTGTGTTTGTGTGAGTATTTGTATTTGTGTGTATGCTTGTACATGTGTGTGTGCGTGTGTGTGTATGTGTGTGTGTGTGTGTGCGTGTGTAAGTCATTGAACTTTATTCACAAGGTCATCGGTCCATTACAACCAACATCAAGAAGAATAATGATGCTCTCTGATTTTGACTAGGAACAAAATAACGCTCTGATCATTATGCAGCATTGTGTGTGTGTGTGTGTGTGTGTGTGTGTGTGTGTGTGTGTGTGTGTGTGTGTGTGTGAGAGAGAGAGAGAGAGAGAGAGAGAGAGAGAGAATGAGAGAATGAGATAGAGAGAGAATGAGAGAGAGAGAGAAGGAGAGAAGGAGAGAGAGAAAGAGAATGAGAGAATGAGAGAGAGAGAGAAGGAGAGAATGAGAGAGAGAGAGGAGAGAATGAGAGAGAGAGAGAAGGAGAGAATGAGAGAGAGAGAGAAGGAGAGAAGGAGAGAATGAGAGAGAGAGAGAGAGAGAGAGAGAGAGTTATCGCCTCAAAAACTGAAACAAAGAAAGATGTGCGGGAAACTGTGCGTATCCTATTTGCCTCTTCCAGTTACACTTAATTATCAGATGAAACAGTTGTGTCCGAAGAGTGTCCAGTGATGAGGAATGAAGGGATAATTTGAACATCATTACGCCACACAATGCTCTGCATTTAGCAGACCTGACAGGACGATGTCAACATGGCAGGCTGCCTAGCATGAGAGAGTTATTCCCACCTACAACAGACACACACACACACACACACACACAAACGCACACACACACGCGCGCGAGCGCGCGCGCACACACTCACACAAACACAAACACACACACACACACACACACACACACACAAACACACACACACACACACCGAGGCACCCAGTCCTGATTGGGGTCTCAAATGGTCGAGCAATTACTATTTTAAATCAGTACTACCATGAAAGTCCTTGAGATTCCCTTAAAACGAAATGTAACAAAATCATACCACCTAACATCGACTTTTATGCTGTATGATGTATCTAAAGGCACACGAGGCAACCAAAGTCTCTTGCCACATTGCTTGCGGCCGGTTGCTTGCCATGTAGCAGGCAATGCTGGAGACTGCAGCTCGCACACACTTCCACTGTGACCTTTCACCTCTCGCCACGTTGCGAACACGTCGACCCGCGGACACATGGTTCTGCGTGTGACCTGCATTTCGAAATTTAAATGTACGAGCTTTCACGACCTATTGATGTATGCAACATACAGCTTTGATAAATTAATGCTGTTCATGGCTTACATTTTCTTTGGATGGGGTTTCTAGTGTCCCCAAATTCAGCGTTTTCTGTGCGAAGTGAAGACGAGTCCGCCATTAAAAGTGCAATAGGCGCGAGAACACGAGAACGAGGCTCTTGGTGGATTCACAGAGAGTGGCTGGAGTGGCACGCCACTGCCCCTAAAACTAGAAGAGGTTGAAACACGAGCAACTCAGTTGCTGGTGGCGAGGAAAGTTGCTTGGAATGCCAGTTGCTTTCAACCGACATCGCACACGAAGCAATGTATGGCAAGCAATCGAGTTGCCGGAGTGGAGTTGCCTCGTGTGCCTTTAGACTCAGCAAGTGTCAAGAATATTCATTTTGTGACATTGGGTCACGTACAAAGACGATTGAAAATAAAATGTGAAATAAGACGAACTAGAAGACGCAAAGTGTGGACAGTAAATCCTTGCCAGATGCAGCGGGTAAAAAGACTCAAGAGAGAGACACGCAAAAGCGATCTCTTCGCACCCGAAGCAGAACTATTTAGTAAAAATTTTGCGCTTTTCGTTTCTTCTTGTATTATATTTTTAATTGTCTCCCTTTCATCCTGCGTCTCTGTTTTAACAAACGAACACGACCTGTGCTTGGTAGCGTGTTTCATCGCCTAACTGCGGTAGTCGTACAGTCATTTTGTTCTAGACTTCAATGTTTACCACCGGATGACGCAAGCGAGGCAGAAGTTTGGGTTAGTTTGGAAGAAGCAGACTCTTTCACAGAAAACCGTGTAGAAACTACACGTACCACTACCAGTATTTCCTTCTTGACGACTATAAGTATACATGAGTCTCCAGAGAGAAACTCCACACTTCATTGATTGGTCGAAATTTGCGCCATCTTGAAATTTTCGTCTGTTGCAGTTGCGGTTGCGGTTACATGCGTCGCTTCGTTTTCAAAGATGATGTTCCGAAAAGCGAACATCAAATTTCCGGCATCTTGAAATGGTTGGATATATCAATAACGGGTGAAGCTTTATATTCTAACTCCATCCCACGTTTGACTCTCAACGGGTGGTCCCTACGCCCTAACTCCAGGGCCCGACGCTGATGTTGGACACAAACGTGACAAAAAGTAACGCGTCCGGGTTTAGGTGAAACTCCCCGAAGTGTGTAGGTTTCTCTCTGGAGACTCATTCGACATCAACTGCTGAAAAAGTGCGAAAATCTGAACTTGAAGATTGCGATGGACCACACATCGAATTCGCGCTAGCGACGCGCATGTAACCGCAACTGCAGCAGACGAAAATTTCAAGATGGCGCAAATTTCGACCAATCAATGAAGTGTGGAGTTTCTCTCTGGAGACTCATGTGTATAGTATAGCCATGCGATGTATGAGTAATGACGGACCAAACGGAATGAGACGTGTGTACTGTACTGTTGCTGTCCTCGCAATCTCGTTTAGTAGTTTTTTTATATATTATTTTCATTTCCCGCAGAAGTGCATCAAGAAACGAATACAAAACTCTTTAAATTTAGTTCTCCCATGGAAGGTAGAGGTAACCTTGACAGGTTATTTGGTGAAACATATCGAAGATTGTTGACATAGCGGTGTTTCTTATTTTCGTATCCATAGAAGCGAACAGAGAAACGGATGCTGTGTCATCTTACTTGAATGTGATGTTGCCTTGATTTGTAGACGGTGCTGTCCACTCGAGGTAAAGCCTGGACTTGGCAATGCCATTAGAATGGGACAGTCCGGAGCCCTGCAATACGGGCAAAACGTTGTTGAAAATCTACGCATAGGAGAAATGACATGCACTTTTCAAAGCCTATCGTGCATGGTGTATACATTGTCACCTTTCACATCTATGGAAACCGCAGACTATCCATGAAAAGAAAACTTTATGTTAATAGCAATAACATAATAAACATATCTGTGAACGAAAAGTTAAATAAACAACGAAAAGAAACAAGATTACACAAGAATAACTTTCTCTCAAACATATACTTCAGAAAAATTATATTCAAATTGTTGCATTCCGCAAGAAATATTACTTATGAGAAATTAAGGTAAGCAAAAGGGAGCAGTAAATAAGCTTGGGACTGGACCGACAAAATGAAATAAGTGGTACGATATATTTATGGAAATTTTCGGACTACACGACAACAGACCTGCTATCATTACACTAGATCACCTGCAAGGTACGCAGTTAGAAATATAGAGATAATCGTTGACGACAGGAAATAACAGATTGACAGGATTGCATTGCATTCAGCGCTGAGGGAAGGCATGGTAAAAAACAAAAAACAAAACCCAAACCCCACCCCCACCCCCAAACCAGTACTTACAGTAACACCCATTCCAAATCAAAATGCATTGCTAATTAGATGCAAACATACTTTTTTCAGACCCATTCAAAGATAAGAAGGGAGAAAAAGAGGAGTGGAGGGGAGGAGGGGAGGAAATTGAGCGAGCGGAAGGGGAAATAGACGCTGTGGAGTGAGGCTTGTAGCAACCAAAAGTTACCCACGACAAAAAGTTACCCCGGAAGTCATCGCAGTGGTATCTGCTCGGCTCTCTCTTTATGCGATTTACCGCTCCTGCACGTGTTCTTTGCATGGAATATATCCCGACAAACGACGCATTAGTTGCTTTACGAATTTTTGTGTTTTTGGTGCATTTGTGTAGTTTAACACATAATGTAGCGTTCAAAAAAGTTTTTCCCCGTGCAAAGCCGTCTCCCCTGCCGGAAATAATATGGGAGTCACCTCCCTGTAGTCTATTTTTAGTCTGGTTTTATAAAACGCGACCGTTGACTGACTTGGCACGCCCGGGGAGTTATGCTAAGATCCGGCCGCGTTAATATATCTGCGTTTTGTGACAAACGTCTTGCTCGGCGGTACTGTACTCCATGCACCTTAACGGTCCGCGTGATTCGGGTGTAATCTTAAGCTAAACGACGTTCCGAATGTTTCCGACTTCGACCATTTCAGCAGCGCCAATAAACGTCGTTTTGCTTAAGATTACACTCGAATCACGCGGACCGTTAAGGTGCATGTAGCACAGTACCGCCGAGCAAGACGTTTGACACAAAACGCAGATATATTAACGCGGCCGGATCTTAGCATAACTCCCCGGGCGTGCGAAGTCAGTCAGGCGGAGTGGCGGGTGCCGTCTCTTTTTAGAGTTGAATTTTCAGCACGTCCTTCGCAAATAACTCTGCGATGACTTCCGGGGTAACTTTTTGTCGGGGGTAACTTTTGGTCGCTACAAGGCTGCATAAATAAAGGTATCATAGGCGTCTAACGTGACATCAATTAAATGCAATGATTTTGGTCCAAAGAGCGCTGTTACTGAATCTGTGCAACACATTCAAGGGTTATATACACTTTGAACACTACATGACCCTTAATTAAAATATATATATCTCTCTTTCTCTCTCTCTTTCTCTTTCTCTCTCTCTTTCTCTCTCTCTCTGTCTCTCTCTTTCTCTGTCTGTCTGTCTCTCTCTCTCTGTCTCTCTCTCTCTCATACACACACATTCACTCACACTCACTCACTCACTCACTCACTCACTCACTCACTCACTCACTCACTCACTCACTCACTCACTCACTCACTCACTCACTCACTCACTCACTCACTCACTCACTCACTCACTCACTCACTCACTCACTCACTCACTCACTCACTCACTCACTCACTCACTCACTCACTCACTCACTCACTCACTCACTCACTCACTCACTCACTCACTCACTCACTCACTCACTCACTCACCCTCCCACCCACCCACCCACCCACCTACTCACACACACACACATACACACTTCTTCCCTTCCCCACTCTCTCTCTCCCTCTCTCTCTCTCTCTCTCTCTCTCTCTCTCTCTCTCTCTCTCTCTCTCTCTCTCTCTCTCTCTCTCTCCCTCCCTCCCTTTCCCCCCCCCCTCTCTCTCTCTGCCTCCCCCCCCCCCCGCCCCCTCTTTCTTCCTTCGACTCCCCCCCCCCCCCATCTCATTCTAAGACACGTGGTTTGCTTCGTTCAAATGATAAAACAATGTGTACTTGTATAACCTGTATTTGCAATGGGCGGATGGCCTCAGCAATAACAGTTCAATTATCTCACTATATTTGCAGTAATGCCTAATGTCTGCCTACCTGTGCAGAAGGGCACTGTGCTCCGATGTTATTCGCGGTTGCGAAAATTCCCACCGCCTCCATCTGGTCTGCCCCTGGCGTGGCGCGGACTGCCTTGACCAGGAAGCCCTTGAACTGAGTGGTGCCCGTGCTGCTCAGGGTCACTGGACACGACAGAAGGAAAACAGTTTACAAGTCGCACAGGCACGCTCAAGTGGAGTGGCTGCGCATAGATGATGCCAGTAGTTCACAATCCTCAAAGTGAACCATCTGTTTAATGTTCGGCTTCGTTTGATGGTGTACTCTCCTTAAGTTCAAAGACTCTCCCCCCCCCCTCCCCCCCTCCCCCCCTCCCCCCCTCCCCCCTCCCCCCCCCCCTCCCTCCTCTCCACCCCCCCTCCGTCGAATTGTGCGTTCGTCGACTTGCTTAATTTTCCCCCAACTGCGTTTCTCTAAATATCTTCTCTTCCACTCTGCAGCAGTCCTCCTTCAAAACCTTTACGTCTCAGCTTCTTTCTCCTTAATCAGGAAATTCACGTTTTGACATTTCAACCCCAATTAACCTTGAATCTACCAGCGATCTTGTTCTTCCTAACCACATCCATGAAAGAGCGTGCTTAACACCATCGAATATGCCTCCAACTTACCCCCCTTTCGCCATGCAACACACAAGCAAATCCAATTATGGGCTTAAAAAAAAACCCTCGATGACACCTCTCCCTCAAATATCCAAGTTCCTGGCAGCACTTCTATTTCACAATGTACGAAACACAGCAAGGGCCACTTCATGTCCCTTTCCAGCCAAAACTTTGGTCTGTGAAGCTTTGATGCATTCTCCCTATGAACCAGAAACGTGTTCCCCACATTCTTGCTGTGTTAACACACGACACTCCTCGCACTACATTCCACATGGACCTGTACGCAGCTGTAGTATCACCCACCTTGCAGTACCTGCCCTGGCCTGTAGGTCGTGGGGTTCACAGTGATCCTGAAAGGGGCTGGCGACCCTTGCGGGAGAAAGCCATGCTGTGGTGTCATGTCCGTGCAGGCAGAAGGGGGAGGTCCGCTGCTATACCCCCAACAAGGAGACATCAATCCCAGCAGCGCCGCCGCCGCCAGGAGTACACAACTCCATGGCCAGCTCTGATG
>JAWQFJ010025564.1:22500-80000 GCA_034096865.1 Theodoxus fluviatilis | reverse complement strand
ACATGGCCACCCCAGTCACTCTGGTTACTTGACCATCCGTCACCGCAGTCACTGGGCCACCCCAGTCACCCTGGTCACTTGGCCACCCCAGTCACTCTGGCCACATGGCCACCCCAGTCACTCTGGTCACATGGCCACCCCAGTCACTCTGGTCACATGGCCACCCCAGTCACTCTGGTCACATGGCCATCCCAGTCACTCTGGTCACATGGCCACCCCAGTCACTCTGGTCACATGGCCACCCCAGTCACCCTGGTCACTTGGCCACCCCAGTCACTCTGGTCACATGGCCACCCCAGTCACTCTGGTCACATAGCCACCCCAGTCACCCTGGTCACTTGGCCACCCCAGTCACTTGGCCACCCCAGTCACTTGGCCACCCCAGTCACTCTGGTCACATGGCCGCCCCAGTCACTTGACCACCCCAGTCACACTGGTTACTTGGCCACCCCAGTCACCCTGGTCACTTGGCCATCCCAGTCATTCTGGTCACTTGGCCACCCCAGTCACTTGGCCATCCCAGTCGCCCTGGTCACTTGGCCACCCCAGTCACTTGGCCATCCCAGTCGCCCTGGTCACTTGGCCATCCCAGTCACCCTGGTCACTTGGCCACCCCAGTCACTTGGCCATCCCAGTCGCCCTGGTCACTTGACCATCCCAGTCACCCTGGTCACTTGACCACCCCAGTTACACTGGTCACTTGGCCACCCCAGTCATTCTGGTCACTTGGCCACCCCAGTCACTTGGCCATCCCAGTCGCCCTAGTCACTTGGCCATCCCAGTCACCCTGGTCACTTGGCCACCCCAGTCACTTGGCCATCCCAGTCACTTGGCCATCCCAGTCGCCCTAGTCACTTGGCCATCCCAGTCACCCTGGTCACTTGGCCACCCCAGTCACTTGGCCATCCCAGTCGCCCTGGTCACTTGGCCACCCCAGTCACTTGGCCATCCCAGTCGCCCTGGTCACTTGGCCACCCCAGTCACCCTGGTCACTTGGCCACCCCAGTCACTTGGCCATCCCAGTCACCCTGGTCACTTGGCCATCCCAGTCACCCTGGTCACTTGGCCACCCCAGTCACTTGGCCATCCCAGTCGCCCTAGTCACTTGGCCACCCCAGTCACCTTGGTCACGGCCACCCCAGTCACTTGACCACCCCAGTCACTTGGCCACCCCAGTCACTCTGGTCACTTGGCCATCCCAGTCACCCTGGTCACTTGGCCACCCCAGTCACTTGACCACCCCAGTCACACTGGTCACTTGGCCATCCCAGTCACCCTGGTCACTCGGCCATCCCAGTCACCCTGGTCACTTGGCCACCCCAGTCACTTGACCACCCCAGTCACACTGGTCACTTGGCTACCCCGGTCACCTTGAACACTTGACCACCCCAGTCACTCTGGTCACTTGGCCACCCCAGTCACCTTGATGACTTGGCCACCCCAGTCACCCTGGTCACTTGGCCACCCCAGTCACTTGACCACCCCAGTCACTTGGCCACCCCAGTCATCCTGGTCACTTGGCCACCCCAGTCACTTGTCCACCCCAGTCACCCTGGTTACTTGGCCACCCCAGTCACCCTGGTCACTTGTCCACCCCAGTCACTTGTCCACCCCAGTCACCCTGGTCACTTGTCCACCCCAGTCACCCTGGTCACTTGGCCACCCCAGTCACCCTGGTCACTTGTTCACCCCAGTCACTTGGCCACCCCAGTCACCCTGGTCACTTGGCCCTCCCAGTCACCCTGGTCACTTGGCCATCCCAGTCACTCTGGTCACTTCGCCACCCCAGTCACTTGACCACCCCAGTCACACTGGTCACTTGGCCACCCCAGTCACCTTGGTCACTTGGCCACCCCAGTCACCCTGGTCACTTGGCCACCCCAGTCATCCTGGTCACTTGGCCACCCCAGTCACTTGTCCACCCCAGTCACTTGGCCACCCCAGTCATCCTGGTCACTTGGCCACCCCAGTCACTTGTCCACCCCAGTCACCCTGGTTACTTGGCCACCCCAGTCACCCTGGTCACTTGTCCACCCCAGTCACTTGTCCACCCCAGTCACCCTGGTCACTTGTCCACCCCAGTCACCCTGGTCACTTGGCCACCCCAGTCACCCTGGTCACTTGTTCACCCCAGTCACTTGTCCACCCCAGTCACCTTGGTCACTTGTCCACCTTAGTCACTCTGGTCACTTGGCCACTCCAGTCACCCTGGTCACTTGGCCACCCCAGTCACTCGGCCATCCCAGTCGCCTTGGTCACTTGGCCACCCCAGTCACATTGGTTTGCACAGAAATGAAATGAAAGTACATTTCTCCTCTCCCCTATTCATACCAAGTGAGACTACGTCTAATGCCACTGACTGTGACACGAAGTGGGGCGGACATGCTATCCCAATGTTTTGTTTTCTTGAACCTTTTCATAAACGCATCCTGTTTCATTGACCGAGGACGATGGTTGTTGCGATCTCGAATCGATTTTTCCCATCCACGAAGAACTGACTGCACGTTTCTGCACTAGATAAGTCGTGATGTTTCCAGAAGATGGAGTATCATTATCTCTTCTACTTGCTGTTTGCGTTGCGGTGCCGCTAATTCATGGCGGGAATCTGTAAAACGTGCCATGCCACGGTATGAACGAAGGCTTGCCCTAGCATGACTGAAACTTAGAGTGACGATGGCGACAGTACTTCGTCATCTAAGCAAATTAAAAAGAGAAAAAGATCGTGTTGGTCTCGTGAATGGTTAACAAAACGACCAAGACATGGTGCCTACTCGTGTCTGCTACAAGAGCTCCTCAACGAGGATCTCAAGGCAACAAGAACTTTCCTTCGAATGAGCCATGAGCATTTTCAGGAATTGTTGCAGCTGGTTGAGCCTCAATTAATTAATCAATTTAATATGAACAGTATTTTCATAACAGATGCAATTTAAATATATCGTATTCGTGGTATCAGACAACACTAGCTTTGTACACAATGTCAACAGCGATGCTTCGGCGTGAAGGTGCATTGACCCGCATTTCCATTTTTAAAATGTAGGAGCTTTCAAGACCTATTGATGCATTCAACATACAGCTTTGATAAATTAATGCTGTTCATGGCTTACATTTTCTTTGGATGGGGTTCAAGTATCCCCCAAATACAGCGTTTTCTGTGCGAACACGCAATGATAACAGTCGACCCGCGGACACATGGTTGGGCGTGTGACCTGCATTTCGAATTTTAAAATGCAGGAGCTTTCACGACCTATTGATGCATTCAACATACAGCTTTGATAAATTAATGCTGTTCATGGCTTACATTTTATTTGGATGGGGTTTCTATTATCCCCAAATTCAGCGTTTTCTGTGCGAAGTGAAGACATGTCCACCATTAAATGTGCAATAGTCGCGAAAACGCGAGAACGAGGCTCTAAAGTCGCCCGGTGATTGGTGGATTCACAGAGAGTGGCACGCCACTGCCCCCAAAACTAGAACAGGTTTAAACACGAGCAACTCAGTTGCTGGTGGCGTGGAAAGTTGCTTGGAATGCCAGTTGCTTTCAACCGACATCGCACACGAAGCAATGTATGGCAAGCAATCGAGTTGCGGAGTGGAGTTGCCTCGTGTGCGAAGGCCTTTACGCTAGTGTTTGGTATGTGAACGCAAGGAAAGCACGAAACGAATGCATTTCCCACGCTCCTCGCTCGCAGGGAGGTGCTAGATTTGGTGAGGAGGCTTCGGAGAAGCTAAGACGCGGCTCTCGGGATATTTCAAAGTGGCGGCGACTACGCCAACTGGGTTGCTGTTTACAGCCGGCAGTGCCTGTAATGAGCGTGTCACTGTCCGAAAAATGGGAAAATGCACACACAGGAAAGCATTTGCTGTTGGAATTTTGATTTATATATTTTGAGGGGTATGTAAATAGATTATTTCAAGACAAAAATTGTCGACATTTTTTTGTTTGTAGCGGACATGACGGAGCGCCAGTACATCATACAAATATATACTTCTGAATAATGTCTCTTGTAGGATCCTGAGTACATCGAGGCACAACACTTTCGACAACATTGTTAACATGTTCATTCGGATTGCTTTATTTTCTTTGACAAAGTTCCCGGATATTCGAGATGTCACCATGGTACGTTCAACCGAGTGAAAAACTGCTGTGACAATCTTTCCCATTTCAAACTCAGACGGAGCACACCTTTCTTTGGATAGCGACATTCTAAAATCAGTCACCAGAATCATCAAGGGAAGATCGTCTGCAACAATGAAAAGTGGGACAAATGGTCCAAATGTCCCGGAGTGGATGTCCGGGCTGAAGTGTACCGGGCGGAGCGTCCAAAATACGTTTGTTCTGTCTATCCATCCGTCCGTCCGTGTGCGCGTGTGCGTGCGTGCGTGCGTGCGTGCGTGCGTGCGTGCGTGTGTGCGTGCCTGCCTGCCCGCCCACCCGTCCCTCCCTCTGTGTGTCTGTCCGTCCCTCTATCCGTTATTAGTCCGTCCGTCAGTTCGTCCGCCAGTCTGTTTGTGTATCTGTAGGTCTGCTGATCGCATGTGGAAAATGTTCATCAGGAAAATAAAAGAAGCTTTGACTAGAATGTAAACTGTTTGAGAAGATACAGAATGTAAATGTCGTCAATCTCTTTGAGAAGATAACTATCCGGTTACTGAAGTTTGACGCATGAACTACGCAAGGCACCTGTGGAGAAAACACCGTGCGTCTCGTCTTGGTGTACAGCGACAATGGCAGAAACGATAATGGCAATTAAACATGAAGGCTTGGCGCTAAGTGATACGGCGAATTCAAGCAAGCACTGTAAGCAAAAGACTATTATTTGCCACACACTGACACAGTCCGTGGACTAATGTCTCCTGGTGGCATGGCGGAAAAAATAAAGAAAGATTTAAGACTCAAAACAAACTACCTTCTCTCAGGGGTCCTAGGAAGACGTGGCGTGAGATTCAAAACTGAACTCCTCGCCAAGCGGGTGTCCGTACCAGTGTGTCGCAATGCCCAGCGGGTGTCCGCACCAGTGTGTCGCAATGCCAAGCTGCCTTGGCCTTCATACAGGCGTCTCAACCCAATGCACAGCCTGCACTCAGACCGGGAACCTGAGCGCTCTCACTATCCTGTCGAAAACGGTGTCAACCTTATCCGACCCCACCCCATTCAGAGTGTCTATACCTCCACCCTGCCAAAAACTCCACCCTGCCACCCCTGCAATAACTCCTCCCCCCAAGCCTTAGCGTCGAGCTCCACACATTCTACACATACGTAGATGCTCCAAAGTGTGAAGGACACGAAGGGCTCGTATCTTTGCTGTGGATAATATTTCACTTCGGCTAAGCGTCCCGACTCTCGTTGTCTTTGCGCATTACCTGATCTTTTGGTAGTTTTTTTCCGTCGGTGATCCAAGTCCCTTTTTCTCCACACCCCACCCCCCCACTCCCTCCCTTCACACCCCCGACCCTCCCCCCAATCCCTCCCTTCACACCCCAAGCCCCCCCCCCCCCCCGCCAATCCCAATCCCACCATCAACCTCTCCCCTCTGCTTACCCTCTTCCTCTATCGCACACCGAGAGACCAAAATTCGGATCAGACATACTCGCACAGTCCGAGGAATGTGTTCAGCGAACTTCTTTCCACATCTCGCACGCCCATTCCCTCACTGCCCCCTCCATCCATCCCACCGCCCCACCCCCCTCCTCTCCTCCGCTCTCTTCCTGCTCATTTAAGTACGCAAGCAGCTCGCAAAGCATCCACAAAGTCAAAACCATCCTCACTCCTCATCCATAACTTATCAAACATTCGCACCAAAGGCCTAGACGGAACACAATCCATTGCACTATTTGCTCGCACATACACGTATAGCATAGCAACGATATACATGAAATGTTTTTTCTCTCTCATGTACATATGCAACCATCGGCGAACTGAAAGACATACATATGCACTAAACATGCAAAGACACACACACACACACACACACACACAAACACACACACACACACACACACACACACACACACACACACACACACATACACAAACACACACACACACACACACGCATTAGATTTCTAATTCTCTTGCACAATAATTCTGTCGCACTCACCATATCTGCCTTCAAGCATTTGCCCCTTTTTCTATTCCAATCTGTTCGCTCACTCTCTCTCTCTCTCTCTCTCTCTCTCTCTCTCTCTCTCTCTCTCTCTCTCTCTCTCTCTCTCTCTCTCTCTGTCTCTCTCTCTCTCTCTGCGTCTCTGCGCTGAGTGTTCACCGTGTTTTTCTACAGCGTGGCGACTGGAGTTCTCTGCGTCACCGACAAAGCAGAATACTGTTGGTGGTCGTTGTTGTAAAAAGACAACGTCAGTTTAGCCTTGACTCATCCCCCTGAAATTGTACAGTTCTCTCTCTCTCTCTCTCTCTCTCTCTCTCTCTCTCTCTCTCTCTCTCTCTCTCTCTCTCTCTCTCTCTCTCTCTCTCTCTCTCTGGAAACAGGATAACAAGGATAGACGAATGTCTAGGATAGGACTTGTTGGCTTTTGGGTGGACAAGGACAGCACATCCAGGTGCCATTCAGGGTGTGGTGAGATTGAGGGGTTCGCCATTTCTTGCAGCTCTCCAATTTATCAGTTTCAATGAACTCTTGCTGCTCGTCTCTGCTGTCGTTCTCTTCCTCGTCTCACATGAAAACTGTTCCTAACCACTCATCCATTCTAGACACAACCATCCCCCTCTTCCCCCTCTTAATCTCCCTCCCCAAACCTTACCTCCACAACCACCACCACCCACCCCCTCCCCCATCTTGTCTCTGTTCCACCTCTTCATTCTTGCTACATCGAAACCCGTTGAAAGTGGGAGTGACTTATTCCACTTGGCATATCTCTCACCTTTGCGCACGCAAATGCCTGCATTCACGAACACACAGGCTAGGACCTTTACCTTGCTCTCTATCTGAACTACGCGTTGACGATGCAACTTTGGCCGCGCTGATGTTTACGCCCTAGAGGTTCTTGAAGAAGAACAGAATCAACTACGCAGTTTTCTGTATATTCCTGTATCCAATTCAAGTAAGATTGGTTGAAGAATTTAGAGGTTTAACAAAATCCACAGTCTCATTTCCATTCCTCGTGCTGATCTGATTCACAAAATTTTGCTGACGCCTTTCGACGAGGAGGCGAGCAAATATTCACGACGCCAAAGAAGTCCCTTTCGATCCTCCATTTCTTTTCAGGCCACGCACGCTTGTCCATGCACTGCCTACCCCAGTCAGAATCGACTAAAAAAAATTCACTGAATAGGGCAAGGCACTCCTTTTGACATAGGCCGTGCAAAGCAAACAGAAGTGCTACACAATTCCTCCTGCCGCGACTTCAGTGGCACACGGAGCGATCGGAACGGCACACCGATAAAGGTGCAAGATTTGATTACATTTTCTGTCAACACAGAGAAAGAGGACCATTTTCACATCGGCCTATGACTCACAGGGCCGCATTGCATAGACGCAAGGTCCTGCGAGGCATAGGCCGATGTCAACATGTGGCAAGAATTGCATTCCTCTCTCACCAGCTGGAATGCTGCGGTCTGTGTGTTTTCGATGACTGCTCTAGTAGCGCCCTCACATCCAGCCCTAATCAGCATTTACATTGCCTTTACATCTGCTTTCACCATGGTGACGCATGTTGACACAGGCCTACTCATCGCAGAATCCCCTTGGCTTTCCTTGTGTGTATGCAACGCGCCCATGGTCTGTATGATGGCATTGGGTTACACGGAGCGCGTCTGCGTGTCATTTGTCAGCTTGATTTTTTACCTCCGCCAAGGAGATCATGTTTTTTTCCTCGGTTCCTTAGTTAGTTCTTCGGGGAAAAAGAGTTCTAAACTGATTTTGATTAAATTTGGAGCAAGGTCAGGGTTTTATCCCAGGAACAGTGTATTACATTTTGGAGGTTATCTGTTATGTACTTTGGAAATTGGAGACATAAAGAGAAAATTTATCACGCATTACGAAGCTGATGACGTCAAACTATTGATGACGCCGGCGTATGTGTTCCGCACGCAGAGACCGCCAGCAGACGATAAAAACCGCTGGCGCTGAACCTCCAGGTTTTGGCACAACAACAAAAAAAGATCGGGTTCGAACCCGCAACCTCTCGAGAGAACTATTGATGCATTCAACATACATCTTTGACGGTACTACTATTGACCGCAATACCCCGCAATACCCCGCAATACCCACAAATATACCGCAATACCACCAAATATGCAACTCGTACTTGCGTCAAATCGCCGTAGTTTGATGTTTGCTTCGTCCAAAGAACATACGTTACATAGACATAAAGAAGCGTCACTCCGCGATTTTAAGCAAGACGAGATTTAGAGTTGCGTCCCTTGTTTTGGTTGGCTGGCAGGCGAAATCAATGCTTGGAGCGATTATGCTCTAGCTACCTATTTTATGAGCCAGTGAGTCTCTCAAATTGACAATAAACTGATGACTGCTCTAGTGTTTAAACTGCCAAGACTTATCCGACAGGCAAATGAAGACAACGAGTTTAGATCTGATAGGTGGTCATTCAATGATCATAGTATACTATCACGTAACTATGTTTGGCCAGAAAACAACATTGAAACTGATGCGATGTTTCGATATCCTAATACGCTCAAAATACTTCTACTCAATTTTGAGACACATGGGTCGCCAAAAACCATACAAATTCAACTAAACTTTCGGACCGATACACAGAAGCGACCGCATCACGAAGGGACGTAACTCTCGGAAACAGTCAAACTACGGCGATCGCATTAGATCAGTCTTGGCAGCGTTCAGCGGGCTAAGTAAACATCAAACTACGGCGATTTGACGCAAGTACGAGTTGCATATTTGGTGGTATTGCGGTATATTTGTGGGTATTGCGGGGTATTGCGGTCAATAGTAGTACCCAGATTTGATAAATTAATGCTGTTCAAGGGTTACATTTTCGAAACGAAACGACCCGCATCGTAAAAAATCCTTCTGTCTCCTTCACCAACGTTCTGGAAATTATTCATTCTCGCATGGGTTCCCCGAAACTCTAAATGACGTCAATCTAAAAAGATACCCATAATTTCTGCTGTTACGTCAATTGAAATGTTGAGACAGAAAGCTTCTAAGTGGGACTGAATTTCAGATCGTACATGCAAATGACGTCATGCTATTAATGACGTCAAATTTGGCTTTGCCGTCAAATGTCATTTCAATAATTTTTCGACCGGTAATTTCGAGAATACGACCTTAGAAAACCACTTTGTCTTCAAGCCTCGATTCTGAAAATTTGATACATTCAATCGGACCTAACTTCCAGTTAGTGTGCAAAATCTCAAGGAAATCCGTCCAGTAGTTTTTGAGATATAAGCCGTGGAGACGGGACGGACAGACAGACAGACAGACAGATAAAGTCTGTAGGACCTCCAGTAAACCTGGAGGGATAAAGTCTGTAGGACCTCCAGTAAACCTGGAGGGATAAAGTCTGTAGGACCTCCAGTAAACCTGGAGGGATAAAGTCTGTAGGACCTCCAGTAAACCTGGAGGGATAAAATGAACTAAACTTCGAAGCGTCCTTCCTGGCTAGCTCAATATCCTGTCTGGATTAACCATACACTGATACAGGCCATGGAAGCGTCCTTCCTGGCTAGCTCAATATCCTGTCTGGATTAATCATACACTGATACAGGCCATAGAGAACTACGTGTGGCTTCCTTGGTGGAGGTGTGTGCTCTCAGTGCTCTCTCTCTCTCTCTCTCTCTCTCTCTCTCTCTCTCTCTCTCTCTCTCTCTTTCTCTCTCTCTCTGTCTCTCTCTCTGTCTCTGTCTCTGTCTCTGTCTGTCTCTTTTCTCTCTCTCTCTTCTCTCTCTCTCTCTCTTCTCTCTCTCGCTCTTTCTTTTCTCTCTCTCTTTTCTCTTTCTCTCTCTCTCGCTCTCTCGCTCTCACTCTTTCTCTTTCTCCCTCTCTCTCTCTCTCTCTCTCTCTCTCTCTCTCTCTCTCTCGCTCACTCTCTCTCTCTTTCTCTCTCTCTCTCTCTCTCTCTCTCAGGTCACTACTCTGCCAAGTTATTCGCCATCTTCCTCTGTAGACCTCCAGTGTACAGGACAGTTGGTCTGTCTCGTTGTTTTCATTTACATCATTGTGTGACACGTCGTGAGATATCTTATATTCTCATACCTTCATATACTGGTATCCTTTCATCACAGTTTTTCTTTGTTCATCAACTGATTAATATCGGCTTTCTAACTGGAAGAAAATAATTGAGGCAATTGTTTCATTACAAGGCTCGTGCCGTGTGATAAAATAAATGTCCTACTCCTACACTACGCGCTCCATGTGGTACAGTAATGCGACAGTGGCTGCGTTCTGGGTTAGTCGTTCACAAAGAAATGTTCAGCTCCGTCAAACACAAGATCAATCGTCTCGTAGCTAAGGCTAAGACAGTGTATTTCAACGCAAAGATAGTTGCGTCTACCACTTGTAGGCAGTTGTTTTCCATCACAAACACACTCATGAACAAGACCCGTTGTACCGCCCTCCCTTCCTCCCCACTGTCATCTCTACCTCAGAAATTTTGTGACTTCTTTGTGTCCAAAGTGTCTGACATACGAAGCAACGTTGACATGTCTGCTGGTACAGGTGCTAGCGAAGACCCAGTATCCTTCAGTGGTACTCCCCTTCTTCAGTTCAGCTCGGTTGAGGCTAGTGTAGTCCTTAAGACCATCCGTAGTATGACCCCTACCTCCTGTGACCTTGACCCTGTTCCCACATCCCTCTTACTTGAGTGCATTGATGACATTCTGCCTGTTCTGACACAAATAATCAATGATTGCTTCCAGTCTGGCACCTTCCCCAGTGTTTTCAAACAAGCTTTAGTCAAGCCACTTCTGAAGAAGCAAGACCTGGATCCAAACAAGCTTAGCAATTACAGGCCAGTCTCCAACCTTTCCTTTCTTTCAAAACTGTTAGAGAAATTAGCTTTGCAGCAGTTGTTAGAGCACGTGTCCAAGTATGATCTTTTGGCTCGTTTTCAGTCGGCGTACCGTGCTCACCATTCCACCGAAACAGCTCTGCTCTGTGTTCTAAACGACCTCCTTGTCGCATCTGATGATTCCAAAGTTTCCCTTCTCGCGTTGTTAGATTTGAGTGCTGCGTTTGACACAATAGATCATGGAATTCTTCTCTCCCGTCTAAGACATGTTTTTGGCATTGACAACACAGCACTCTCCTTCCTGAAATCATATATCTCAGAACGTAGGCAGACTGTTTTGATCCAGGGTATTGCTTCTGATCCTGCCCCGCTAAATTACGGAGTCCCACAGGGCTCGGTTCTGGGTCCTCTGCTGTTTCTACTGTACACCCAACCACTTTCCAACGTAATTGACAGTCATTCATTCTCTCACAGTGAATTTGCTGATGACACGCAACTCTACAACTCCACTCATCCCAGTCAAATCCAACTTCTTCTCTCTGCAAGTGAACTTTGTATTTCTGATGTGAAACAGTGGATGACACAGAACAAACTCAAACTTAATGATTCAAAGACCGAAGCTCTCCTGGTTGGCGGTAGAGGCGAATTCGATCAGGCCCTGAAACTAACCATAGGTCAGAGTGAGATAGAATTCTCAAAGTCTGTTAGGAACTTAGGTGTCATGTTCGATGATGATCTTTCTATGAGAGTTCATGTGAACAAAGCTTGCCAGTTAGCTTACTACGAGTTAAGGAAAATTGGCACTATTCGTCACTATCTTTCACAACAGGCCACTCAAACCCTTGTCACTTCCCTTGTTCTGTCCCGTCTTGATTATGGAAATTCTCTTCTTGCCGGCATTCCTGGCACTCTGCTAAACAAACTGCAAAAAGTCCAAAACACTGCTGCTAGATTAATCTTTAGATGTCCCAAGAGAACTCCCACATCCAAACTCCTTCGTGCACTGCATTGGCTCCCCGTCGCTCAGAGGATAGAGTATAAGCTAGCCATTATGTGTTTCAACTTCTTCAATCAAACTGCACCACACGCACTCAAAGAAATTCTCACTGTCTACACCCCCGCTAGAAATAACCGTTCAGCTGCAGACACTAAAACGTTAAATGTCCCCCGTCGCAAAAAGAAAACCCAAGGACAGCGAGCTTTTTCCTACATCGGCCCTGTAACATGGAATAGCCTACCTTTCCCTGTCCGTCACTCTAATTCCATGTCCCAGTTCAAAACCTCCCTCAAGACACACCTGTTCCGGTCAGTCTTTCCTGACGAGCAGTGAAGGCGCCTCTTTTATGTTTCGTGTTTTGCCTGCTACTTAATTAATTGTATTGTATTTAATTTTTCTTTTTATTTCAATTGTACAGTGTGCGAGTGTTAGAATGCTTTGTATGAGTGTAGACTTCATCATTGTACACGCCATGAGCTTGCCTATTAGGGAAGGTATGTGCGTTAGAAATAGTCTGTATTATTATTATTATTATTAATAGTAACGGCAAGTATGTTCGTTATTGGTACAGCTACAACTTAACCTTATGGCATAACATTCACAGGGAAAACCTCACTGGAAAAATAATAGCAGTTTACATCGGAAACACACGAAGATTGTGTTGCTTTGGATTACTGGTCTAACTCGTTCTGCATTCTCTTTCAACTCCCATGACACGGCACACGTGTTGGTAGGACTTTCGACTCATGGTATTCATGCCGAGGGACTTTAGTCGGAAGCCACTGAATGGCTGATCGGCCAAGTAATCGTCTGCGAAAGGGCGTTGTTTTTGTATATGTTTGAATACACTTGTATTATTTGGCAGAATCATGATCAGATTCTTGACAAATCTATCCACCAATGTACCAATCAAGTGCATGCTGCTCGAACTTCATAAGCCTTCTTTCGTAGTCTTTCTTTGCACCACCACAGTCCTTTGGGCGCGATGAACGATGAATGAATGAATGAACGAACGAACTTACGCATGCATGAATGAACGAATGAATGGATGAATGGCTGGCTGGATGTTAACGGCCTATTTATTAGCCCTTCCCTTTGTGTATACATATGTGTGTGTGTGTGTGCGTGTGTGTGTGCGTGAGAGAGAGAGAGAGAGAGAGAGAGAGAGAGAGAGAGAGAGAGAGAGAGGGGGGGGGGAGGGAGGAAGAGCCAGAGGGAGAGCAAGAGAGAGAAAGAGAGAGAGAGAGAGAGAGACAGACAGACAGACAGACAGACAGACAGACAGACAGACAGACAGACAGACAGAGGCAGAAAGAGAGAGAGAGAGCGAGAGCCAGAGAGAGAGAGCCAGAGAGAGAGCCACAGCGAGAGAGAGAGAGAGAGAGAGAGAGAGAAAGAGAGAGAGAGAGAGAGACAGAGAGAGCCAGAGAGAGAGAGCCACAGAGAGAGAGAGAGAGACAGAGAGAGAGAGAGCGCCAGAGAGAGAGAGAGAGAGCCAGAGAGATAGAGCCAGAGAGAGAGAGGGAATGAACCAGAGAGAGAAAGAGAGAGAAAGAGATAGAGAATGAGAGAGAGAGAAAGCGAGAGCCAAAAGAGGGAGCGAGAGCCAGAGAGAGAGAGATAGAGATAAAGAGAGAGAGTGAGAGAGAGAGCGAGAGCCAGAGAGAAAGAGAGATAGCGAGAGCCAGAGAGAGAGCAAGAGTCAGAGAGAAAGAGAGAGAGCCAGAGAGAGAGAGCGAGAGCCAGAGAGAGAGAGGGAGAGAGAGAGAGACAGAGAGAGAGAGAGCCAGAGAGAGATCCAGAGAGAGAGAGTTAGAGAGAGAGAGAGACAGAGAGAGAGACATAGAGACACAGAGAGAGAGAGAGACAGGAAGAGACATACAGAGAGAGAGAGCCAGAGAAAGACATAGAGACACACAGAGAGAGAGACAGAGAGAGACATACAGACAGAGAGAGAGATCCAGAGAAAGAAAGAGAGCCAGAGAAAGAGAGAGAGAGCCAGAGAGAGAGAGCCAGAGAGAGAGAGACAGAGAGAGAGAAAGAGCCAGAGAGAGACAGAGACACAGAGAGACAGAGAGATCCAGAAAAAGAGAGAGAGCCAGAGAGAGAGAGACAGAGAGAGAGAAAGAGCCAGAGAGAGACAGAGACACAGAGAGACAGAGAGAGAGAGAGAGAGAGATGCATTTTCTTTCAAAGCCACTTCAAGTTAACTATTTTTCATGTGAAATATGTAATTAAAAAAATTCGCACAACAACGTGAATCTTTCATTTCATTATCTTCAATACATTTTTAAAAACCGAATGAATATATCGCTAGAGTGTACATAATTGACATGTCCTAATTACAAGGTATAATCATACAACATGAATACAAACAACATTGAACAGCATCTGTAGAATTTCGTTGGTATCTTACGTGAGCGTATCTACAAAAATATAGTTGATTTCCTGCGAAATCTACATTTGCAAGACGGCTATGTACAAAGAGGTGTACAGATCTGTCCGAGCAAGGGAAGCAATCATCCTCCGAAAAAACGCAGTTCCCTCCCTTGACCAGGTCCACTTCCTCATGGGTGAGAACCGTCTGTGATGCAAGAGTTGGGCATGGCACTCAGAAACACCCATTTCAGACAGATGCAACATAACTTGCCCAACAGCGTGATCAGAAGCGCTCGGGTGGGCGCATTAAAGGTGGAAGTGCACTCTACGCCTTCTGCAAATAAAGGGCCCAATCGCCACCGAGCATTCTCGTCGCATGAGTCTCGGCCATTCGTCACGACGAACTTCAACAAGACCGCATTTGCTTCCGACGCTGCATGACGTCACAAGATGACTTCATGAGGTGCATCCTTTTGATGACGTCATGGCGGACCCCACATGAATGGGATGCAACACGTAATGCCGGTACTGTTTGCTGGGGCCTAAGATACCTTCTCACTGTTGTTATTAAGTCAAGATGAACACGTTGCGTCTGTCTGAATCGGGTACAGTGAAGACGACGGGGTGGTTGGGGGACAAAAGCACATCAGCCCTGCTTCTTCCTGCCTCCCTGCGGCTTCTTCTCCTCCTCCTCCTGGCGCCGTCGTTCATCATCGTCCTTGGAGTCCCGCGCGCATTTGTCCACCATGCTTGAACACTGCCAACATAGTCGATCGACAAATAAATGAATGAAGTTTACGGTTTATCAGGTGCTATAGGCTATGTAGTTCACTGACTACAAAATCATTGCAGCTGCTTAGTAAATATGATGAATGGGTTTAGGAAGCTCCTATTAGGATGATATTTTTTGGAACGTCAAAAACATTGCACCAACACTCACACAATCACATAGTATCTTCACTCCATCAATGGCTTCCTATCTTTATCATTCTTCGCCTGACCGTCTGTCCATTTGTCTCTCCGTTTGTCTGATTTTTCCTCTCTGGTGTGTGTGTGTAGGGGGGGAGGGGGGGATGGAGGGGGATGGTGGTAGTGTGCGTGCGTGTATGTATGTAATCTCTATCTCTCTCTCTCTCTCTCTCTCTCTCTCTCTCTCTCTCTCTCTCTCTCTCTCCCTCCTCTCTCTCTCTCTTTCTTCTCTCTCTTCTCTCTCTCTTTCTTCTCTCTCTTCTCTCTCTCTTTCTTCTCTCTCTCTTTCTTCTCTCTCTCTCTCTCTCTCTCTCTCTCTCTCTCTCTCTCTCTCTCTCTCTCTTCTTCTCTCTCTTTCTCCCTTTCTTCTCTCTCTTTCCTCTCTCTCTCTCTCTCTCTCTCTCTCTCTCTCTCTCTCTCTCTCTCCCTCCCTCCCTCCCCCCCCATCCCTCCCTCCCCTCCCCCCCCCCATCCCTCCCTCCCTCCCTCCATATATAAACAGAATTTCCCGTGTGTGTGCGCTCGCGCGCGCGCGCTCGCGCGTGTGTGTGTGTTTACGTGTGTGCGTGTTTGCATCCCTGAATTCGTGCGTGTATATGTGTGTGCGTGTGCGTGTGCGTGTGCGTGTGCGTGTGTTTGTTTGTGTGTGTGTGTGTGCGTGCGCGCGCGCTCGCCCGCGCCACTCGTACACGCACAGAATGCGCACGAGAGCCTGCTATGAAACTCGCACTACATGACAAGTTGTAACGGTCCTAAATTCTGCTGTACCTGGTTGTTTGTTGTTGTTTTTTTGCTAGTCCCTGCACACCAGTCTTACCAGTGAAACAGACGCTAACTGAATAACACTGACCCAGACGTAGAAGCGGGCGGCCCCGTTGCTGGCGTCTCGGACTTCGTCCAGCTTGTGGTAGTCCAGGATCTCCCGCACTCGAGTGGCTGTCTGGGGCTCCACCGTGGCCGTGTCAAACTCCTCCACCTGCTTGATCAGCTTGTCACGTCCCAGGCGCCCCAGCATGCCCTGGATGTCCGCCCAGTCCTGCAGTCCAAGACAGACCATGTGATGTGATGTGATGTGACGTGATGTGATGTGACGTGATGTGATGTGACGTGATGTGATGTGACGTGATGTGATGTGACGTGATGTGATGTGACGTGATGGGTTGTGACGTGATGTGACGTGACGTGATGTGATGTGACGTGATGTGATGTGATGTGATGTGACGTGATGGGGTGTGACGTGATGGGATGTGGCGTGATGGGTTGTGACGTGACGTGATGTGACGTGATGGGGTGTGATGTGATGTGACGTGATGGGATGTGACGTGATGTGATGTGACGTGATGGGGTGTGGCGTGATGGGTTGTGACGTGATGTGATGTGACGTGATGGGTTGTGATGTGATGTGACGCGATGGGGTGTGACGTGATGTGATGTGACGTGATGTGATGTGATGTGACGTGATGGGTTGTGACGTGATGGGTTGTGACGTGATGTGATGTGACGTTATGGGTTGTGACGTGATGTGATGTGACGTGATGTGATGTGATGTGACGTGATGGGTTGTGACGTGATGTGATGTGACGTGATGGGTTGTGACGCGATGTGATGTGACGTGATGGGTTGTGACGTGATGGGTTGTGACGTGATGGGTTGTGACGTGATGGGTTGTGACGTGATGGGTTGTGACGTGATGGGTTGCGACGTGATGTGATGTGACGTGATGGGTTGTGACCTGATGGGTTGTGACGTGATGTGATGTGACGTGATGTGATGGGTTGTGACGTGATGTGATGTGACGTGATGGGTTGTGACGTGATGGGTTGTGACGTGATAGGGTGTGCGGGTAGCACTTGTCTGTAGGAAGCGATAGTCTGAACAGACTCGAGTGCAGACATGCAGATATACACAGGTCTTACACACACGCGTGCACACAGACGCGCGGGAGCACGCTTGTGTATTTGCATATAGATAAACTGTTCACATACACACGCACACACACACACACACACACACACACACACACACACAGGCCCGCATGCACGCAAGCAAGCACACACAAACACACATGCACACACGCACACACACACACACATCCACGTGTGCGAGCACGCAAACGCATAGATGTTCATACCACACAACACACTCTCTCGCTCGCGCGCACACACACACGCGAGCGCGAGTAAGCGAACACACACAAACATGCACGCACACAGCAATCCGTATGCGCGAGCACGCAAATGCATGCATGTACATACAATACACACACACGCACACACACACGCGCGCGCGCGCGCACAGACACACACGTATGCACACACACATACCGAAAGATGTCCACAAATAACATGAAAAAGCTCTGAATCACAAAAGCCTCTACTTTAAAGTTCATTATGCAAATCGATGTAATCAAAATCTGAGTAATTAGTGTGCCTGAAAGGCTTCATTTGTTCACACCTGAAATATGTTTTGGGTAATTCTCATTCCTGAATAAGGACCATCATGATCGATCGTAATTGAATACAAACGTCATTATTATGCAATGTGCATTTAGCAGCTAAAGTTTCGCAGCAGCCCTAGTATGCAAGTATTGCAACAGCCCTAGTGTGCAAGTGTTGCAGCAGCCCTAGTGTGCAAGTGTTGCAGCAGCCCTAGTGTGCAAGTTTCGCAGCAGCCCTAGTGTGCAAGTGTTGCAGCAGCCCTAGTGTGCAAGTGTTGCAGCAGCCCTAGTGTGCAAGTGTTGCAGCAGCCCTAGTGTGCAAGTGTTGCAGCAGCCCTAGTGTGCAAGTTTCGCAGCAGCCCTAGTGTGCAAGTGTTGCAGCAGCCCTAGTGTGCAAGTTTCGCAGCAGCCCTAGTGTGCAAGTGTTGCAGCAGCCCTAGTGTGAAAGTTTCGCAGCAGCCCTAGTGTGCAAGTGTTGCAGCAGCCCTAGTGTGCAAGTTTCGCAGCAGCCCTAGTGTGCTAGTATTGCAGCAGCCCTAGTGTGCAAGTTTCGCAGCAGCCCTAGTGTGCAAGTGTTGCAGCAGCCCTAGTGTGCAAGTGTTGCAGCAGCCCTAGTGTGCAAGTGTTGCAGCAGCCCTAGTGTGCAAGTGTTGCAGCAGCCCTAGTGTGCAAGTGTTGCAGCAGCCCTAGTGTGCAAGTTTCGCAGCAGCCCTAGTGTGCAAGTGTTGCAGCAGCCCTAGTGTGCAAGTTTCGCAGCAGCCCTAGTGTGCAAGTTTCGCAGCAGCCCTAGTGTGCAAGTGTTGCAGCAGCCCTAGTGTGCAAGTGTTGCAACAGCCCTAGTGTGCAAGTTTCGCAGCAGCCCTAGTGTGCAAGTTTCGCAGCAGCCCTAGTGTGCAAGTGTTGCAGCAGCCCTAGTGTGCAAGTTTCGCAGCAGCCCTAGTGTGCAAGTGTTGCAGCAGCCCTAGTGTGCAAGTGTTGCAGCAGCCCTAGTGTGCAAGTGTTGCAGCAGCCCAAGTGTGCAAGTGTTGCAGCAGCCCTAGTGTGCAAGTGTTGCAGCAGCCCTAGTGTGCAAGTGTTGCAGCAGCCCTAGTGTGCAAGTTTCGCAGCAGCCCTAGTGTGCAAGTTTCGCAGCAGCCCTAGTGTGCAAGTGTTGCAGCAGCCCTAGTGTGCAAGTGTTGCAGCAGCCCAAGTGTGCAAGTGTTGCAGCAGCCCTAGTGTGCAAGTGTTGCAGCAGCCCTAGTGTGCAAGTGTTGCAGCAGCCCTAGTGTGCAAGTGTTGCAGCAGCCCTAGTGTGCAAGTGTTGCAGCAGCCCTAGTGTGCAAGTGTTGCAGCAGCCCTAGTGTGCAAGTGTTGCAGCAGCCCTAGTGTGCAAGTGTTGCAGCAGCCCTAGTGAGCAAGTGTAGACCCCCACTTGCATAACGATTCCCGTTGGAAACCTACAGCTCAATCAACAATCGGCATTGTGGAATATCAGGTCCTCAGACAGACAGACATTGAGATGAGATAGAATCCTCACACACGGATTCCATTATTAACTTTCATGAAGAACGTTCTCGTTTTGTGTTATGTAGATCGAACATTAGTATAATGTGAGTTTTATCTGACGAATCAGCGAAGCATCGCTTATCATGTAACACCACAATGGTTTTGATCGACCTGGAAAAACAATTTAGTTGAAGATCTATCAAACAATATGTGTCAAACGTTGTGTCGGGAACTTCTTTGGTTCACTTATGCTAAACTGCTGAAATAATGAATTAATGACATTTTCCGAACGCCATTTTCTCCTTAAGTCAAAGGGTTCGTTAGTCAGGCGTAAAATCTCGAGATAATCTCGAGGGCTAGGCGTTGCCTACGTTTCTCGCTCAATAGACGTATGTGCGTCTCGCTCGCCCTCGACTAGCCATCGAGGCGATCCACTTGCCTAACAAACGCGCCCAAATTGTCCGTCTAAAATCAAGGAACAAATCCACTCAAGAACAGACAACTCCTCCTCACCGTCAGCCGCGACTCGTGGTATCCCAGCAACATGTAGGTGGCGGCCATGACGTCATGGACGCACGCTGGGGGACGCTGGTAGCTGTGGATCTCGGAAATCGTGGACTGCTCCATCTGGAGGATGTCGTGCTTGTAGCGGTTCAGCTCCTGCAGGTGAGCGCGCATGCGCTCCGCAGCCTCGATCTGGGTCTGGAGGCGGGGTGCATGGTGAGAGCTGCGCGCTTCCTCGATGGCCTTGTCCAGCACGCCCACGTGGCGCCGTCTGATGGCGTCTCGCAGGTCTGCATCAAGGATACAGTGCAACGTCAGAGACTGGTACTAGTGAAGTCCTGCACGTAGGGTGTGATGTACGGCGGGAGCAGTCTCATGACCTCTTCATCAGTTGGTGCCATTGGTTGCTGGGCTTTCGGGGCCTGCTCCAGCAGCTAAGCCAGGCGTGGCCCCAAGGAGCCTAAAAAGCTACCAGGGGGACAGGGACAGGGACAGGGACAGGGACAGGGACAGGGACAGGGACAGGGACAGAGACAGGGACAGGGACAGGGACAGAGACAGGGACAGGGACAGGGACAGGGACAGGGACAGAGACAGGGACAGGGACAGGGACAGGGACAAAGACAAGGACAGGGACAGGGACAGGGACAGGGACAGGGACAGAGACAGGGACAGGGACAGGGACAGGGACAGGGACAGGGACAGAGACAGGGACAGGGACAGGGACAGGGACAGGGACAGGGACAGGGACAGGGACAGGGACAGGGACAGGGACAGGGACAGGGACAGAGTCAGGGACAGGGACAAAGACAGGGACAGGGACAGAGACAGAGACAGGGACAGGGACAGAGACAGGGACAGGGACAGGGACAGGGACAGGGACAGGGACAGGGACAGGGACAGGGACAGGGACAGGGACAAAGACAAGGACAGGGACAGGGACAGGGACAGGGACAGAGACAGGGACAGGGACAGAGACAGGGACAGGGACAGGGACATAGACAGGGACAGGGACAGGGACAGGGACAGGGACAGGGACAGGGACATAGACAGGGACAGGGACAGGGACAGGGACAGGGACAGGGACAGGGACAGGGACAGGGACAGGGACAGGGACAGGGACAGGGACAAAGACAAGGACAGGGACAGGGACAGGGACAGGGACAGGGACAGGGACAAAGACAGGGACAGGGACAGGGACAGGGACAGGGACAGGGTCAGGGACAGGGACAAAGACAGGGACAGGGACAGAGACAGAGACAGGGACAGGGACAGAGACAGGGACAGGGACAGGGACAGGGACAGGGACAGGGACAGGGACAGGGACAGGGACAGGGACAAAGACAAGGACAGGGACAGGGACAGGGACAGGGACAAAGACAAGGACAGGGACATAGACAGGGACAAAGACAGGGACAGGGACAGGGACAGGGACAGGGACAGGGACAGGGACAGGGACAGGGACAAAGACAAGGACAGGGACAGGGACAGGGACAGGGACAAAGACAAGGACAGGGACAGGGACAGGGACAGGGACAAAGACAGGGACAGGGACAAAGACAGGGACAGGGACAGGGTCAGGGACAGGGACAAAGACAGGGACAGGGACAGGGACAGGGACAGGGTCAGGGACAGGGACAAAGACAGGGACAGGGACAGGAACAGGGACAGGGACAGGGACAGGGACAAAGACAGGGACAGGGACAGGGACAGAGACAGGGACAGGGACAAAGACAGGGACAGGGACAGGGACAGGGTCAGGGACAAAGACAGGGACAGGGACAGGGACAGGGACAAAGACAGGGACAAAGACAGGGACAGGGACAGGGACAGGGTCAGGGACAGGGACAAAGACAGGGACAGGGACAGAGACAGAGACAGGGACAGAGACAGGGACAGGGACAGGGACAGGGACAGGGGCAGGGACAGGGACAAGGACAGGGACAGGGACAGAGACAGGGACAGGGACAGGACAGGGACAGGGACAGGGACAGAGACAGAGACAGGGACAGGGGCAGGGACAGAGACAGGGACAGGGGCAGGGACAGGGACAGGGACAGGGACAGGGACAGGGACAGGGACAGGGACAGGGGCAGGGACAGGGACAGGGACAGGGACAGATCATTCAGATCCAGTCGTATGTTCAGACCGGCCTGGAGGATCGAGTCCAACTCACGCGTAAGAACAAACTGCCCGCCAAACCGCGTATCCATCCCCATGAAGCTTCAAGGAGCCACCAAGCAAATAAACAAAACAGTTCCCACTTACTGACTTAGTCCTTACTCTTGAATTATTGTATGAGATGTATGACAATGTATGAAAATGACGAAGATGATGACAGTAACGACGAAGACAAGGGTAGTGAAGATAAGAGTAATCATGAGGACGAAGACGATGAGTTTCGAAGACGATGAGTTTCGAAGACGATGAGTTTCCTCCCGTTCCACCTTCTGCGCCTTCTTCTGCTCCTGCTCTGCCTTCTTCTTCAATACGTTGAGGATTGGCAGTGACCACATTACAATAAATACACGAGCACACGTTTCGACAAACATAATCGATTAGCATTGTTACGAACGGGGCTCTTTATCTCCCATTCAAGAGAGATTCGTCTAGGGGTTTTTCTTTCCGTTCCATAACATTCTTTCATTCATTCCATGCCATGCAGGTGAACAAGACCGTACAGAGGAGAAAGTGTGGATTGAACTTTAAAGATGACTTTTAATAATGCAGGTGAAATGATAATTCTTAATGTAACTAATTTAAGGTATCGAAATGTAAGGTTTAGCCAGCCAGCTTTTGTGATACAACTTATCTGATTGAGTCAGTCTCTGCTGACCGCCGTTGAATGAAGTGTCTTTCTGACAGGGTGAAGAAACGGTGGGCCATTAATTGGGTGATTTAGAGCCGGGTCAGGGCTCGTTGAAGCGTGAGGCTGGTGGAAGGGAGGGTTCCATCTTTCGTCTCCCCTCCTAGGTGAAACGTGGAGTAGGTCGGGCTTGGCGTGGTCAGTTGCATCATCATGGCGGTTGGCGTGGGGGCGGGCGTTGAGGCTTGAACCGTGGGCAGGCGGGGGTCGGGGCTAATCAGGCATGACTGTCTGATGCTCTCTCGGCTGGGCGGCGGATTCGCATTCCGTCCCCTCTGGTTGACCTCCAGCGCTTTCCGTCGCACGGTCAGGTGCGGCGGGCAGGTGTGGCGCAAGGTGTTGGCAGGAAGAGAGAGAGGGAGAGGGTCGGGGAGTGTTTTATAGATGCACTCAGTGTCCGGTGCTGACCAATCGCGCTCCGGACGCCATCTTGCCCTCATCACGAGACCCTGGTCATGGGACCTTGTTTACAAGCCGGATTCTTTTGTCTCCTCTGGTCACGAGATGTGGATGACGCGACCTGCATCAGAGGCCGGCGTCACGAGACTGGGCCTTTTGTCTACACACACTGACCAGTCCTATTTTTGGCACAGGCACGACGCAGTAGAAACGTTCAAATCTCCTTTGTCCTTTTCAAAATCCCACCCTGACACAATTTCCTAACTGCTGGCTGGGTTATCTAAAGCTAGGTTTGAGAGCTGGCTGGCTCATATACTTATTCATATAACTAACTTACAACAAAATCTCTCCATTCATCACACCTCCACACCTAAAAGTCGTGAATTACAGGGGATTTGGAATTCACGATGAGTGGGCAAATATATCTATTGAATCAACTTAAGCAAAAACATCTCTATTCATGACATCCCTACACCTAATGTCGTGAATTACAGGGGATTTGGAATTCACGATGGGGTAATTGACTATTCAACACATCATTAGTCTACTTCATATAAGGTTGTAACCTTCTCTGACAGTTACATATTTTCTAATCACTATCCATTGTGAATACATCAATACAGTGGCATGCAAAGACAGAAAGGGGAAAACACAGGAGGATAGACACATGTTTGCTTCTACCTGTGAAAGGTTACATATGTCTCTGGTCGTAGTCGTCAGCTAGTGAACTATAGGTCTAGTCAGACAGACATATCCATTTTCTCATCCCCATTCGACCATTCCTCCAAGTTCAGACTTCTCTTCCTTTCTTCCGTTTCTTCCATTCACGCCCTCTTCTCCCTCTCTGCTTTGCCTCGCCGGGACAGTCATTAACACGCACTGTCCACCCGCCACCTGGGGTCTCCCTGGGCTCGGCACTTTCCATCCCTGTCTCTACACGAGATTCAGTCCTCGCCTCCCTCTTGCAGTCCTCCATGGCCACATGGGGCTGTAGTACACTCATCATTCCTTCAACTGTCCTCTCCTCCTCTTCTTTCACACACACGTCTCTTCGTTCCACTGTCACCCCTGGGAAAGGCACGCATTTCTCACCTCCTAAGCTAGCCTCGGGCACTCTTCTCAATTGGACATCTCGCCGTGGATAGCGTTTGCTCGATACACTTCTCTGGTATCTCTCACTCTCCATCCCAACGTGGTCACTCTCGCTGCTCTCTTCTGCTCTGTCACCCTTCATGACATTCACACCACTATCGGCAGGAACCGATAAACACAGACACGCTTTCACGCTTGCCTTGTTTTCTCTCTCCACCTGCACTATTGCTTCTTCTCTGTCTCCTCTCTCCACTTGCACTACTTCCTGGGGGATGACTTGCTCAAACAGGGGTTTGAGTTCTCTATCTCCCGTCTGTTCCTCTAACAGGTTGTCTTCCTTGCTGGAGTTTACCTCTACTGGGGTGCCTGTACTGGCATCCGCCTCTGTATTCCCCTCCGATCTCTGGCTAGGTACGTCGCTGTCCTGCCCTGTATCTGACTCTTCCTTTCGACTCCCGTCGCTGACTTCTGTGTCCGACTTCTCTGTCTGACTCCTGTCTCTGACCTCTAGGTCTGATTTCTCTCCTCGGACTTCTGTCTCTACATTCTCTCCTAGGGAGGTCTCCGAGATATCTGTCTCCCTTTCTGCTTCTCTTCCACGCGCACGTGTCACCTCACATGCTGAGAAACCTGTCTCCTTCTCCCTATCTACTGTCACCACCTGGGGTGAAGTTAGGGTTAGCTCGACCTGCCTGGCAGGCGGCACTAAGTCATTACCCAAAATGACGTCAAAGCTTCCACAGCCCATCATCCCATCTAGAACTGCTACTTGCACCGTTCCTGAGACTAGAGCGCTCTCTATCTCTACCTGATGGGTGGGAACGTATTTCCCGACTCCAGGAATGATTCCTGACAACCAAGTCCTCCTGTCTGTCTCTCGGATATTGAACGGCAGCACATCACCGCGCACTATCGTCACATTCGCGCCAGTATCTCTAAGCATTCGGACACGTTGCTTCGTTCCGCCTGGCAATCCTATCAGTCCCTGACTGATGTAAGGATCGAATTCCCCTCTCGGTCCGAGACCGGTGATCGGGCGAGATTCGTCTCCTTTCTGGGGTTCTACACCCTCCCTGCCTAGCCACTGCGTTTTGGGCTGCTCCCTGAACACGCGACACACAAACATAGAATGAGACGTTGGTTGGTTAAGACGGCAATCTCTGGAGAAATGGCCGAATTCCTTACATCGATAGCACTGGATTTGGGAAAGGTCTATCCCTTCCCGTTTCTCTCCACCCTGGTTCCTATGCCCTGCATGGCTCCCTCGACTATGACTTCCATTCCTAGAATGGTCATATGCCTTCTGATGAGGTTTCCCACCTCCGAACTTCCCTTGTGCTGGAGAATTCCCTCTCCCTGCATTCCCTACTTGGCAGTGCACTGCCGCGTACGTGTCGCATACCGTAGCGGCCTGATCTAGGGTTTCTACCCTGCGGTCTGACAGATGCATCCTGAGATCGTCAGTCACCCTTTCATGAAACGCCTCCATGAGCATTGTCTCCCTGAGCTTCTCATAGCTATTTCCCACCTCTTCTGCCCGTAACCACCTGTCAAACGTGGTTCTTAGATCATGTGCAAATTCTCTGAAAGTTTTTCTCTCTGCTTTCTGCAGGCTACGGAATTTCTTTCTATAGCTTTCAGGTACGAGTTGGTACTCCCTCAAGATAGCTTCCTTCACTCTCACATAGTCCTGACTGTCTTCTGTAGTTAGGGAAACAAAAACGTCGCGTGCTTTTCCTACTAGCACGGACTGTAGGAGTGCTGTCCACTTTTCTCTGGGCCAGTTCCAGGTGATAGCAGTCTTCTCAAAGTACTCAAAATAGCTTTCCAGATTTGCCTCATCAAATGCTGGAACTTTGTCTACCTTCACGGTGACCGACTCACTTCTGCTACTACCACTGGATTCTCTCCTATCTCTAGCTTGTAGTTCTAGTTCTCTAAGTTTGACTTCTTTCTGCGTCTCTAGCTCCACCTGTCTCAGTGCCATCTCCTGTTGCTTTAGTGCTAGTTCCTGCTGCTTCATTTCCATCTGTCTGAGTGCTATTTCCTGCTGCTTCATTTCCCTCTCATGTTGCCTTAGTGCTATCTCATGCTGCATCTCAAGCTTCCTAAGTTCTAATGGATCTGGCACGCTTGCCATTCCATTTCTACTCCCTGGTGTCGAACGACCCGAATTTTGAGCTACTTCTTCATCTGCTTGATTTAGACTAGCCATGTTAAAATCAAGTTCTGCCTCCTTCCCTGAATCTACAAGAATTTCCTTGTTTCTCAGACCCTCTATCAATTGTGCTCTGATGATCTCAACCCTCCCTTTTTTGATACTGATTTCAAAGTGCTCGGCAATCTGCAATAATTCTTTCTTTGTGGCTTTACTTAGGATTTGTACATCTACGTTTGTGATAAAATTCGTGACTGTGTCCATGACTTATCTTCAAACTCAGCTAAGGTTGTCCAAAATTCTAATTCTTACCTGTCATCACCTAAGCAAAAATGTCACGTCGATTGTCAGTCTGATCAATACACAATGAAATGCATGAGCTCCTTTCACAGGTAAAGCAAGTCAAAGTAACAGAGTTGACAACACAATCTTTCGTTCAGAAACACAGCTTGCTCACTCTTTTCCAATAGGTCAATATTCTAGAAAAACAGTTTCTCACAGCTTAAATTTCTATTACAGTGGATGGAATGATTGATTCAAATCTCTTATGAATATTTCAACTGTTACAAAGTTTTACTAATTGTTCAAAATCTCGGACTGAGCTACCCAATTGTTACGAACGGGGCTCTTTATCTCCCATTCAAGAGAGATTCGTCTAGGGGTTTTTCTTTCCGTTCCATAACATTCTTTCATTCATTCCATGCCATGCAAGTGAACAAGACCGTACAGAGGAGAAAGTGTGGATTGAACTTTAAAGATGACTTTTAATAATGCAGGTGAAATGATAATTCTTAATGTAACTAATTTAAGGTATCGAAATGTAAGGTTTAGCCAGCCAGCTTTTGTGATACAACTTATCTGATTGAGTCAGTCTCTGCTGACCGCCGTTGAATGAAGTGTCTTTCTGACAGGGTGAAGAAACGGTGGGCCATTAATTGGGTGATTTAGAGCCGGGTCAGGGCTCGTTGAAGCGTGAGGCTGGTGGAAGGGAGGGTTCCATCTTTCGTCTCCCCTCCTAGGTGAAACGTGGAGTAGGTCGGGCTTGGCGTGGTCAGTTGCATCATCATGGCGGTTGGCGTGGGGGCGGGCGTTGAGGCTTGAACCGTGGGCAGGCGGGGGTCGGGGCTAATCAGGCATGACTGTCTGATGCTCTCTCGGCTGGGCGGCGGATTCGCATTCCGTCCCCTCTGGTTGACCTCCAGCGCTTTCCGTCGCACGGTCAGGTGCGGCGGGCAGGTGTGGCGCAAGGTGTTGGCAGGAAGAGAGAGAGGGAGAGGGTCGGGGAGTGTTTTATAGATGCACTCAGTGTCCGGTGCTGACCAATCGCGCTCCGGACGCCATCTTGCCCTCATCACGAGACCCTGGTCATGGGACCTTGTTTACAAGCCGGATTCTTTTGTCTCCTCTGGTCACGAGATGTGGATGACGCGACCTGCATCAGAGGCCGGCGTCACGAGACTGGGCCCCTTTGTCTACACACACTGACCAGTCCTATTTTTGGCACAGGCACGACGCAGTAGAAACGTTCAAATCTCCTTTGTCCTTTTCAAAATCCCACCCTGACACAATTTCCTAACTGCTGGCTGGGTTATCTAAAGCTAGGTTTGAGAGCTGGCTGGCTCATATACTTATTCATATAACTAACTTACAACAAAATCTCTCCATTCATCACAGCATGAAAAGTTGCCTTCATTTGCTTACACTTTTGAAAATATTTTATAGATAACTCGTCAATAGTAGAGCCAATAAGTGCCGGAGATATCGAAGATAGTCTACAAAGGTATAAATATTTAAAGGTGCTCAGTGGAACTTCTGTCTAAACCATTTTTTCGTACATGAGGGGGGAGAGAGCAGATTGGGGGGGGGGGAGGGGAGGGAGGAGGAAGGGGAAGGGGGGGGGGGAGGGGGGGGATGTTTAAGAGCTAGAAAAGGCGTTGGAGTAAGATTGTTAATTATTAAGTGTTTTGCAAGACTCAAGAATTACACTTATTGAAGAAACGCCAAAAGAATCTGTGGGAAAGGGATTTCATTTTTCAAAATCCATAAAACGTTCGTCAAAAGAGGAATAAACAGGCTATTCAAGACTCAAAATGCGAAAACAGGATTTACCATCCAACCAACTCTCATTCAAGCCTTACGGAGCTCGTCTGTGGTCGCCTTGCCGCTAACAAGTGTGGTGACGGATACTGCAAGAACCCTAGAGTTACGTTCTCGGATAGGTCACAACCCGTATTATAACTACCCACCCACAGGCAAAGCAAAGTAAATATTCTGGACACTGTACCATGGTGACCAAAAGTCCGCTTAAAAAATGGTTTCCGGACTTGAATAGAGTTTGTGACTTGGAAAAAAATCTGAAGAGAACTTCAAATGACTTCAACACTGCAGCCCCAGTGACGAAGGCGACTACGAACCTATTCTGAGTTTGAGGTATCTGAGTCTGTCCAAAGCGTCGGTCAGGTCCCCACAGTCCTCCATATGAGACTTGTTGAAGACCGCTATGGCATGCTCCAGTTCCTCGATGTCCTTGCCGTCTGTTGCCAGTCGCAGCTTTTCTCGGACTCGCCTCTGCAGGAAGAAAGATGTAGAGAGATGTGACAAGATACTGCATGGTGACTCCTGTCTGTGCAACATAGACTTTACCAGTTTGTCCTTTCCAACACCCTTTCCCCTCCTCGTCAGTTTGAATCGGTAAACTGGTAATTTACATGCAATGTTTGGTACTCTAGCTTCCAGGGATTTTTTTGTATTGAAAACAAGTATGTCTCTCTCCTTTCGCCCAATCGTAAGTCTTTTTGTCTGCCTGTCCGTTCGCCCATCTCTCTCTCTCTCTCTCTCTCTCTCTCTCTCACACACACACACACACACACACACACACACACATACACATGCACACACACACACAACACACACACACACACACACACACACACACACACATATGAATATAACCAACCTCAACCTCCCCAGTTTGCATCCTCTTCGCATTTTACATTGCAACTGAAATACGCAGACTGCGGACAAAGACAAAATACCTACCTTGTACCCTTTGTCGTTGGGTTCCGATCTGACCACGTCGTTGTGAGCCTCATAGCTTCTGGACACGCTGTGTTTGCTGCGACTCTGCAAGCACGAGGGAGAGCATGTGTGAACGTGTCCTCAAAGGCAGGTTTCTTTCATGTGTAGGAAATGTCACTGTTACTTCCCATGCTTAATACACATGATCACTTTTTTAATTGAGACATCTTGAAGCTCGGAAAAGTTTCAAAATCCCTATCTGATTTTGTCTGTAGAGTGTGGATTAAATGATACGTTTTTGAGATAAAGGTGCAAATACGGCTCTCATCAAGTTGTGGTCAATATTATTTGTGCTTTATCGTGGATTGTAAAATCATTCAAAAAAATTGTAGCAAGAAATTTGTGTTCCGCACTTACTTCTCGACCTCTATTTGCGTTCTTTCCCTTTCTCTCACTCTGTCTCTGTCTTTTTCTCTCTCTTGTCGCTCTTTGTCTTTCTCTCTCTCTTTGACTCTCTCTTGTCTCTCTTTCTCTCTCTTTGACTATCTCTTTCTCTGTCTCTTTGACTCTGTTGTGAAGGTTCTAGAACGTGCAGGTGCGTCGTAGCGCAATCGGACTGTTTACGTTGCCTGGTCACGTGGTTGAGCCGGGCTAAATTTGTCATGGTTGTGTCACGTGACGTCAGTTGCATCAAGTACTGGAGCGTAAGAGTATATTCGACTTTGTACTGGAAGTTTTTGGTATTTGTGTAAAGTTATAAAAGGGGTGCGACGAGAGACACGACAGAGTTAAGGTGAGAGGTTAACTAGACCTCCTTAGTAAGGAGTGAGTCCTCTGCGGCATTGCACGTAGAGTGAAGTTGTTACGGCAATATTGTTTACTGATTGTCACCGCTGTGAATCGACCAGTGCGTGAATAAAGTTGATCAAAAACGACCACCAGGGTTTGTGAACTTCGACTTCCCGGTGCAAGCTAGGAGAACCCCCGTACAACAGGATTTTGTGAAGAGACGAGTGCAACGACTCTCTCTTGTCTCTTTGACTCTCTTGCCCCTCTCTCTCTCTCTCTCTCTCTCTCTCTCTCTCTCTCTCTCTCTCTCTCTCTCTCTTTTCTCTCTCTCTTTTCTCTCTCTCTCTCTCTCTTTTCTCTCTCTCTCTTTTCTCTCTCTCTCTCCCTCATTCATAAATGTCAGTTGAGAAAATTAATTAGGTAATTACATAAATGTTCACATTTCATTCTAGTGTGAGAAGTGGGGCTAGCAAGGGCAATCAAGTAAAGCAATTGGTGTTACTGTAGTAGAATACACAAAACATAAGAAAAACATTGGTTAAAAATTAAAAGGCGCATTCTTCATTTCAAGATCTACTACATGGTGACAAAACCATGAATGATAAAGGTAAGGTGAAATTCTGCAACGAATCCTAGCGTTATTTGATTGAACTTTCATAACAGACCAACAACACCTAGATGCTACCGATTAAATCCTAACTGCACATAGTCATTTCTTATTAGTCTACAAACAGACAGTATTGATACTTCTAAATGGTTTTTCACTCTTAGAAAAGTTTACACAGGATACTTTCAGTAAAAACAAAAATCTTTATGAAATCGCCGTGTCCTATATAATGCAAGTTAATCAAATTGCTCATCGATCCACCCATTTCCACCACCGGTCTCCAAGGAACTTGGCGTCTCCTCACACGCCTTCCCAGACGGCTTTCCTCGACAGGGGGCGATGAATAATGCAAGAGAGAGACACCTAGTGGACGAAAACAATGCAAGGTGATGCGTGGACTGTGGTTTCTTCGTCTGCCACACCCTGCCTTCCAAAGTCCGTCAGCTTCAAATATTTAATTATGGATGGAGGCTGCGCGTCTGAGAGAACTCGACAGCCCGGTCTATTTTGTTTCTGCCCGTTCCTTGCAGCTCGAGTTCCGATGCACATTGAAGTTCGGCGTTACCGAGATGGTATTGACGTCATTTTGCAATCGAATGACTCGTCTGTTGTTTGGACGTGCAGCAAGAAAACAAACTAACTGCTGGTAGATAAGTAAATAAGTACTGCTGTTTACTAAGACACTCATCAACTTATCAACAAACTGAAAGAAAGAAAAAAGCAATGGTCATAAAAGAATACGCTGGACGTCGCAGTGTTGAAAGGCATAAAGAGAACAACAATTTCTGATCAGTTCTGATGCTGACCTATTACCTCATTGGTGGACTTCTGTACGCTTTTCTGGTAGCCTCTGGTTGAATAACCGGAGAAGGTACTGAAAGCCCGGCAGCTAGGGTGTTCCATCCGTTGGGGAGCTAACAAGGGACTCCAGCTGAATTATGTCCTTATAATGAACTGTGTCAATCCACCTACGTTTGTTTACTGCTTTCCAGCACCAGCCACCGTTAATGAAAATGCCTTTGCAAGGAAACTCATTTGTTGCGTTGAAAACTGGTTGGATGCGAGTCATCATCCCGGATTCGAAATTTTAATAGTTAGTTTTACACCTAACGAACAGTTCTTTCAGTGATTTATTCTACGAATTAACCTGCGCTTAAGCAATTGCATACCACAAAAATCACGTTATCTCGCTTAGACAACAAAGCAAAATTATAGTGGTTTTTTCCTCTCGTTTCCCTCTGTGACTTTCGATTGTTGTGTCATTCAGGCTGACAAGCCGCTCAAATGGCGGAGGTTTCTGAACCCGCTTTAGAAACATGTAGCAAAATCATTTCAGAGTGTGGTTTTTCATCTCATGAACAACAACACCGTGTTCGTTCACTCCTGGTGTGATGTGCATGCTGAGGCTCAACACTGGAAGTAAATTCCGCCCTAATTATCCATTTTAAACTTTGAATGAAAGCAGTTGCTAACCAAACGATAAGGAAGTGAAATTTAACATGTTTAAGAAAACAACACTTTCATTTCCTTTTTGTCCACGATGTAGGAGCTCGTTTGATGTGGAAAGGGTTGAAATAAGTCAAAAAGTGAGAAAAGCAAGAATATTGGGGGAAACTGTGCGCGGAAACGAAACAAAAGTGACATGCACCAAAGCAAATTTATAACAAAGCAGTACGGCCACAGCACACCTAGTTAGATTGCAGCAAATGTAAAGCTGTCAGGAATAAAATTAGTCAAGGAGGATCAGCTGAGATCAGGTTGACAATGAAGCCGTGCTGGACACTAACCAACAGAGGTGCGCTGTGCGGTGATTGATCAGGAAAACCCATCCAATCAGAACTCACCGTTTGATCACCTGACCCTCCATACCCCACATTCTGATTGACCCCACTAGCTGCCTTGGCCCCCGGTCTGGGCACTACAGGTTGTTGAACGACGGCAGCCCCTCTGGCCACGGCTTTGACCTTCGGGGTACTGTCCGTGCTCTTCTGAGGGCTGCCATAGGGCGAGTTCTGGACGCTGCCCTGCCCCTTGGTCGGACTTTGTGTCACGCTCTTGGTGGGATTAGAGTGTCCATTCACCTGCACCACAACCTATTGGTGACAATGGACAGCTGTGTATGGGCTGTACTTGATGTGTGAATGGAGAGACAAGGGAAGGGGTCTGGAAAAGATGGGAGAGGTGAAGAATGGGTGTGGGGTAGGGAGTGAAGAGGGGGGGGGGAGTAGATTCAAAGGAAGTGAGGAAAGAGAGGGAGAGGAGAGAGAGAGAGAGAGAGAGAGAGAGAGAGAGAGAGAGAGAGAGAGTAGGGAAAGGGATTGCAGAATGGGAGAGGGAGGAAGAAGGAGCAAATGGAGAGAAAGGGAAGGGAGGGAAGGGAGGGAGGCAATTGTGCAAAAAAGTTTGATGTTTGTCGATTACCAAAGCAATGGGCTTTTAAACAACAATCCTCCCAGCAGATGCGCCATCCAGAAAGTATTATTTTCATTAACTCATACATTTAATATCTATTAAAGAATGAACAACAAAGATGGTTTCTTTTCGTTCTCATGTTTGCTGATATTTAGTTTATTTGTACGTTGCCAAGGACTGTGAGCACAAGTGACATCTATGTATGCTACAGTCTTTCTTTCACATAACAGCACAGTGCCAAGGGAGGGTTTTATTGTTACAAGATTTTTCCAATGACTTGGCTGCGAGGAAAAACCACTCCAATACTTACATGAATATCTCCCATGAGCCGCAGTGTAAGCAGAAATCGAAAGAGCGAGTAATTGTATTGATACAAGTCAAACATGCAATTGTCACGTATCTATGGAGAGACTAAGCAGAGATGCTTGGACCGAAGGATGACGCATAACATTCGAGGTGCCCGAGGCGATGTGTGATCTCATTCCAGCTCATCAAAAATGAATTTCTGCCCGACTGTGCACTATTTGCACATTTACCTTTCAAACGACGCCTTTAAAAGTAGTGCACTGGTGTTTTCAAGGGACACTTTCCTACGGCAGCATTAGACACAAAATGATTTGAACAGAAATACGATGTCATTTAAAGATGTTGTATTAATTCACTTTTATGCAGATGAGTGTAGGAGGCTTTTGAACTTGTGAAAATAATGGAAGTAATGAAAGGGGAGCGTCAATATGCCCCCTTGTGTATTTTTTTACAAAACGTTTGACTAAACAAGTGCATCTTAAGAACAACATGGTTGTAAGATTATGAGTGTTGCCAAAACAGAATAATCAAAGCAACCACAAACTTTAGCTGGCAAGAGTATCCATTCCACCAAAGCCACCATGAAAAACTACAGTATCAAAGCCCGCATGCATCCCAAAAGCCATGCACCAATGCACCAAAATGTAGCAAAAGCAGGAATAATGCAGATCAGTCTCGACTCGATTAAAATCATTTCTCTTGAAATGCATCCATCACCCACGATGAAGAAAAAGCATGCAACTGCGGATCACTCTGGGAGAAAGCTATGACTTCACTCGTCACTGAAAATGTTATCTCAGATTACGTCTTAGCGAAGTAAATACACGTCTCTTGTGTGTAGCGGCTCAAATGAAACATAATTGGAAAGTTTTTCTTGGGGAAACAAGCTTACAGATAGGCATTAAAATCGTTTAGATTGCATTTTCAAGAATCAGTTGAGTTTTTTCTTCCTGTAATTATTGATACAGAAAACTGTAGCAGCTCTCAAGCATCTACGGTCTACGCACCTGTTCCGGTTTTACCTTTCCCGTGCGGCCGCCATTTTGTGTTTTGGTAGGACTGGAGGCCTTGCCATCTTTAGATCCCCCGCAGCCCATGACCCGGGTCGAAACTGGGTAGCACGCGAAACGGGGTCACGTGTCACATGGCAGGCATGGAAGGATGGATAGCTCTGAGGATGACAAAGCAAAGGTCTGTGATGACGTTGTCAACATCAACGAAAGTGACGACGTCGAGGACAACAGCAAGGTATAGGTGGCTGCAGCCGCAACATCAATGCAACTACTACTGCTACAGTTCCTGCTGTCGCTACTGCTGCGACTGCTACAACTATTACAACCACAACAACGAAGGCGAGTGCGAGGAGGAGGAGGAGGAGGAGGAGGAAGAAGAAGAAGACTGCTGCTAGTGGTGCGATTGCTGCTGGTGTTGACACGCGGCTTAGGGGAGACCGTTAGTGTACTCCGTCAGCCGGAAGTAGCTCTCTGATATCGGAGGTTGTATCGCTCTCAGCCAATCACGAGCCTTGAAAATAGACGCCGCCACGTGACCCAGATTTTGCCTCCAGCTCGCACTCAGCTGCGCAAATTCTGTGTTCCGCGTGATTCGGGTAAAATACTGCCAATAAACGTCGTTTAGCTTAAGATTACACCCGAATCACGCGCACCGTTAAGGTGCATGGAGTACAGTACCGCCGAGCAAGAAGTTTGTCACAAAACGCAGATACATTAATGCGGCCGGATCTTAGCATAACTCCCCAGGGCGTGCGAAGTCAGTCAGGCGGAGTGGCGGATGCGGTCAAAGGTCATACAACCTCCGATATCAGAGAGCTACTTCCGGCTTACGGAGTACACTAACGGTCTCCCCTAAGCCGCTTCCCTGGTGTTGGTGCTACTAGCGTTGGCGTCATTGCTGCTCCTGCTTCTCCTCATCCTATTCCATTTCCTCCTCCCCGGTCTCCATGTTGTAGCGCCAATGGCACTGGAAGCGACATCAGTTAAAGGTAAAGGTGCTCTTTTTCATATTGCGACTTTTCCACCCATTGATGGATGCTCAAACCGCGCACATTCTCCCCCTTGTCATCGGGCTACCTCTTTTCATCGTTCCAACACCATCTCAACTCCTTGGGGAGCATGCAGTCAGGCTGCGGATAAACGCGCCTAAGTTATGTTTCGCAATTTTCCAACTCAGTCCTCACAGGTACCCGTTTTACTCCTGGGTGGGAAGAAGCAATATGAGTAAAGCACCTCGCTCAAAGATGCAACTCTAGAATCCGCGCAGTTTCGAACACAGCACCCGCTAGCCGCAAGCGACTGCAAGTTCAGCGCGTTATCGGTCACAGAGCCCCATATATATATGCATTACATATGCGTGCTGAGAGAGCTTCGTAAGGCGGGTCTCTCAACATGTCTTGTTTGACTCTACCAAGCTTCGAACGTGAAGCTTTCAGCTTTGTTCTATCGCAGTGGTGAAGAGCGCACTGTTTTGTCGTCCGTCATTGTCTCCCCTATTGTTAGTAGATGATGTTTCTCTCTCTCTCTCTCTCTCTCTCTCTCTCTCTCTCTCTCTCTCTCTCTCTCTCTCTCTCTCTCTCTCTCTCTCTCTCTCTCTCTCTCTCTCTCTCTCTCTCCGGCTGATTGGGGGTGGGAGAGTAGGGGAGAGAGTGTACACCAAGAGGCCTTGGCCTACATGTATGTATTTGTTTTTAACATTTGGATGATTAAGAAATTGTTTTTTATGTACATATATGTCATTGTAGTCACTTCAAGTTCCATACTTAAATTTTGCTTCGCTGATACACTATCTATCCATTTTAGTATGTTTAAGAAATTGCAAATGTATAATTCTTGCGATAACTATACTGACTCTCTCTCTCTCTCTCTCTCTTTCTCTCTCTTTCTCTCGCTCTCTCCCTCTCCCTCTCCACTCTCTCTCTGTCTCTCTCTCTGTCTCTCTCTCTCTGTCTCTCTCTCTCTCTCTCTCTCTCTCTCTCTCTCTCTCTCTCTCTCTCTCTCCTCCCTCCCTCCCTCCCTCTCCCCCACCCTCTCCCCCACCCTCTCTCTCCATCCCACCCACCCTCTCTCTCCAACCCACCCACCCTCTCTCTCCAACCCACCCACCCTCTTACTCTCATTCTCTCTTCCCTTCCTCCCCTTTCCCCAGCTCCCCCCCCTCTCTCTCTCTCTCTCTCTCTCTCTCTCTCTCTCTCTCTCTCTCTCTCTCTCTCTCTCTCTTACCACATTTGAATATTTTGCTTCAAGGGCTGAATGTAAGAAAGGCAATACTGCCTCATTCACTACCCTTGTAAAATAAAGCTCGTTCGTTCGTTCTCTCTCTCTCTCTCTCTCTCTCTCTCTCTCTCTCTCTCTCTCTGGCGGTCATGTTGCCGTAGTCACATGACATTAAGGATGAAGTCCCAACCCCCGTCCCCGACCTCTGACCTCCAGATAAAGGCTGGATTACAGGAGCGATTGCAGGATTGTATTGTTCCGGCTGCCTATGTAACAAGAAAGAGTGCAGAGTGTTTGGCTTTTCGAAGAGTTACATTTGGTGTATGTTTGCCGTTGTTCAGATATGGGTTTGAGCTTGAATGCAGTGATGGCATGATGTTCCTGGCTCATCAGTATATCTTGGACTATCACTTAGTGACCCTCCATCCTCTGTTGATTTCTTTCAGAGTATCCACATCATACATAATCTCGCTTTCCCCCCCCCCCCCCCCACCCACCCTCCCATTGAACCCCCATCCTACTCCAATCCCCTTTTATATTTCGCTTTTACAGCTCTTGTTCCCTGACAAATAACATTTTAAATCATGAACACTGCGCTAAACACAACCGAGTCAGCGATTAGCGGGGTCTCCAATAATGTTCTCTCTCTCTCTCTTTCTCTCTCTCTCACTCTCTCTCTCTCACTCTCTCTCTCTCACTCTCTCTCTCTCTGTCTCTCTCTCTGTCTCTCTCTCTCTGTCTCTCTCTCTATCTGTCTCTCTCTCTATCTGTCTCTATCTCTCTCTGTGTCTCTCTCTGTGTCTCTCTCTCTGTCTCTCTGTCTCTCTGTCTCTCTGTCTCTCTGTCTCTCTGTCTCTCTGTCTCTCTGTGTCTCTCTCTGTGTCTCTCTCTCTATCTGTCTCTCTCTGTCTATCTCTGTCTCTCTCTCTCTATCTCTCTCTCTGTCTCTCTCTGTCTGTGTCTCTCTCTGTGTCTCTGTCTGTGTGTCTGTCTGTGTGTCTGTGTGTCTGTGTGTCTGTCTGTCTGTGTGTCTGTCTGTCTGTGTGTCTGTCTGTCTGTGTGTCTGTCTGTATGTGTGTCTGTCTGTCTGTCCGTCTGTCTGTCTGTCTGTCTGTCTCTCTCTCTCTCTCTCTCTCTCTCTCTCTCTCAGTCTCTCTTATGTTGAAAATGTGCTTGCAATAGGCCGACGGCCAAAGCAATAAAGTTCAGTTCAGTTCACTTTAATTTCTGTCTGTCTATATCTGTCTCTGTCTGTCTGTCTCTCTCTCTCTCTCTCTCTCTCTATCTCTGTGTGTGTGTGTGTGTGTGTGTGTGTGTGTGTGTGTGTGTGTGTTTACAAGTGGTTGTGTGTGTGTAAAATGAAATCTGATATAACAGTATACAATTAAATCTTAATGACATATTTTAAAAGTAAACATTTAGTGTGATGGATCATCTTTTAAAATAAAGATCAATCCATCAATCAAACAACATCTCTCTCCCTCTTTCTCTTTTTCTCTCTCTTTCTCTTTCTCTTTTTCTCTTTCTCTCTCTCTCTCTCTCTCTCTCTCTCTCTCTCTCTCTCTCTCTCTCTCTCGCTCGCTCGCTCACACACACATACACACACACACATACATGTACACACAGGCACACACATTCACACATTTGCAGGCACAAACGCACACGCGCACCCCCTACTCGCACATGTGGACGTAGGCACAAGCATGCATGTCCACAAAGCAGGAACACCTTGCCTCGACCTACTCATAAGTTACCGATTCACTGCAGCACACTTCACGTGCAGCAAGCGCAAAACACACGCACGGACTTCCTCTACAGGTTTATTTCCAGAGTCATTGGGGATCAAAGAAAACTTAGTTTCATGCGGCGAGTCATATTGATACGATAACAGCATTCACATAATCGTTTTGATGACGCACATCTGGCCGACATCTTTGAGTTGCTGAATGCCATGAATGCTGAAGCAAATAGATAACTCTTACTTTGTATAAAATCGTCACGATATACGCACCTTTTGATGACCAAGAGCTAAATTGTATTTGAAAATCTAACATGTTCTGCTGTCGTCCTCGCCGGGACGGAATAGTGCATCCATGCAATCGCTACCGACCATTGAGCCAGTTAGGTACGTTCTTCTCTCTGTTATCTTTAGGGGGGGAAATCGCTCTTGCGTCATAATTTTGGGGAATTTTTCAAGTGATATTGCAGGTATTTATCTTCATAACTTTTAAAACTTGCATTTTTGAGGAAGCGGAGATTTCCTGGATCCCTGCCTTTTCGTTCTCACCAAACAAACAAGAGTCTAAAAATTCTGGAATGCATCACAGCTTCGGCGATTTGTTAACCACAGACACCCATAGATATCAACAATAAGGATACTAATCGGAAACCACAACAGTAAGAAAACGGTAATCTTCTAATTGGTTTACTAGGTGTCCTTGATCTTTTTAGTTCTAGAGCACTACGTCAATGCTCTGTTGCAACGCATTCCTTCCCGCTGTAGACTTGTTGACATGACCTCGGGCGGACAGACTAGAGGAAGGATCTATTCTCAGACCTCCTCTGGCAAATCTCGAGCGGAACTGAGGGATTCATTGGACACGGTGGTGGAGGATGCGGGCTTGACTCAACTTCACACAGGCATCGATCTGTTGGGAATTCCACGGATCGATCAGTTGTCACAGTCTCTGGCACCTTACTCCCACTCCTGGACTTCCCATGTTGAGACGGAAAACGTTTGTTATCTCGTGAATCGATGCTCCTGATGTTGACAGTGCTCTCGGACGTCAGGGTCGATGCACCTTGGTGGAAATACGTGCTTGGGATGTCTTTGAAGACGTATGTACAGACAGCAGGCGACGCGGCCGTGCATTGCCTCCCTGGCTGGTGTTCCCATGGCACTGCTCCTGGACACGCCGCCATAGCAGACTTGACAGGAGAGACAGATACGCCCCGCTGATGTGTCATTATGGCGGACAGTTTGTTCACACCGAGAGATTACATGCATATTTCTTTTGTGGAGGTAAATGTGGTCGATAATGTTCACTCAAGGGAAAGTGGATTTTGATTCACCCTTCCGTACATTACTATGTCACATCAGTGCAGTGGAAGTATGATTGGGTTTGAGTCTGGTGGATTGCCCTGATCCAGTTTACACACAAACCTGGGAGATATGTTTTCTTTGGGAAAACATTATTAAAATCAACATTGTTTTATGTTCATAACGAACAGTTTAACTCAAACAATGGGTTTGTTTTCCTACGGTGCACAATCGTTTTTATGAAAAATGTAATTATGAAGCATAGAACACATTTATGATAATTCTCCAAAATCTCACCACGGTGCTTAATATTTGCGTTTAGTTTATGTCTTTAAAAAAAGTCCAAAGCTCCCAGTAACGGCATACTTGTGTTGGTAAGCATGTGTACATCTTGCAAGATCTCAGATTTGACAACGACGACGACACCTACAAAATTAATTCATCAGACAATCTCATATATTTCATGTAAATCAAATTTTGTTTCAAACAAAGGCTGAGGTGTTTTGGTATTTAAAATCAAATATAATCTTTAGTTTTAAAAATCGACTTACTTTCCATCTATGCTGATTAAAAACAAATACTATTGATGTCTCTGAGCTTAGCTACATCATAAGACCGAGTGATATGGACTAGAGGAAGAAAACACATCCACATGCTCATATTGTTCTTGTGGACACCTCTCTCCACCTCGCAAAACACTCCACATACAAGCCGCGAAAAATTTCCCCCGCCGGGGAATCGAACTCAGGACCAGAAGAGCTATACCGTGCCCGTACGCGCAACGGCAGACTGTCTTGTTGTCGTGTGTCCCTGCTGATAAATTGGCCTTCCCTGCCATGGCCCTTGAGAGGATTGGCCCCGGCACGACAGCCTCTTGTAGCAATTGCCACTTGGCTCTCCCCATGGGTAGGGTAACACTCTCTCCCCCTCTCCCACCCAGGACCCTACCCCCTACCCACCCCCCAACCCCAACACCCCACCCCACCCCACCCCACCCCACACCACTTAGCCCCATCCACACTGAGTGCTGAATTGGGGAAACAAAGGCGATCAAGGTGGGCAAAGCCACTCGACCATTCTGCAGGTCAAGAGGCAGTTGGAAAGGTGGAGGAAGATCCCTAAAGGCAATGCTAGAAACGTTGGAGTGTCAGATGCTTCGGTTAAGCCGACTGTAAAAACAGGAAAACTTCACATATAGTTATGCAAGCTCGCGCACACTGAATGAGAGAAGAACAGAAGCAGCGAGTAAGAGAAAGTGACAGACAGACAGACAGACAGACAGACAGACAGACAGACAGACAGACAGACAGACAGACAGACAGACAGACAGGCAGGCAGGCAGGCAGGCAGGTAGGCAGGCAGAGAGGCAGACAGATAGACAGACAGACAGACAGACAGACACACAGACAGACACACAGACAGACACACAGACAGACACACAGACAGACAGACACACACACACACACACACACAGACAGACACACAGAGAGACAGACACGCAGACAGACAGACAGACAGACAGACAGACAGACAGACAGACAGACAGACAGACAGACAGACAGACAGACAGACAGACAGACAGACAGACACACAGGCCGTGTCACTCACACAGACACACAAAGAAAACGCGCATGCATGCACACACACGCGCGCGCGCGTGCACACGCTCATGCACACAAACACACTACGACAAACAAAAAGGCAAACAGTAGGAACACACGTATAGATAGTGCCAAGGCATGTTCATATTCATGAAGCGATTCTACTGTCAAGAGTTAATTTCACACCGTGTACTGTAAGTCACCATGTACTCCCTCTCGTACATTATGGATAGATAGATGGATGGGTGAATGGATGGACGGATGGGATTTAAAGGCCAATAAGCCTTTGATGGCTATTTTAAGACTATTGATCACGGAAAATCATTAGAGCGAGTCAGAATAAGAGCAAGTCACGATTTCCCTAGAAATCTGCCTTTTACGCATCGCATAGGAAGACGCGGTGGGCCTGATCTCAACTCAAAGCCACTAGGGGACGTACATCATGGACTCTGGGGGACGTACATCATGGACACTGGGCGACGTACAGCATGGACACTGGGCGACGTACAGCATGGACACTGGGGGACGTACAGCATGGAGACTGGGGGACGTACAGCAAGGACACTGGGGGACAGCATGGACACTGGGGGACGTACAGCATGGACACTGGGGGACGTACAGCATGGACACTGGGGGACGTACATCATGGACACTGGGGACGTACATCATGGACATGGGGGACGTACAGCATGGACACTGAGGGACGTACAGCATGGACACTGGGGGACGTACAGCATGGACACTGGGGGACGTACAGCATGGACACTGGGGGACGAACATCATGGGCATTGGGGGACGTACATCATGGACACTGGGGGACGTACAGCATGGACACTGGGGGACGTACAGCATGGACACTGGGGGACGTACAGCATGGACACTGGGGGACGTACATCATCAATACTGGGGGACGTACATCATGGACACTGGGGACGTACATCATGGACACTGGGGGACGTACAGCATGGACACTGGGGGACGTACAGCATGGACACTGGGGGACGTACAGCATGGACACTGGGGGAAGTACATCATGGGCATTGGGGGACGTACATCATGGGCATTGGGGGACGTACATCATGGACACTGGGGGACGTACAGCATGGACACTGGGGGACGTACAGCATGGACACTGGGGGACGTACAGCATGGACACTGGGGGACGTACAGCATGGACACTGGGGGACGTACAGCATGGACACTGGGGGACGTACAGCATGGACACTGGGGGACGAACATCATGGGCATTGGGGGACGTACAGCATGGACACTGGGGGACATACAGCATGGACACTGGGGGACGTACAGCATGGACACTGGGGGATGTACATCATCAATACTGGGGGACGTACAGCATGGACACTGGGGACGTACAGCATGGACACTGGGGGACGTACATCATCAATACTGGGGGACGTACATCATGGACACTGAGGGACATACAGCATGGACACTGGGGGACGTACACCATGGACACTGGGGGACGTACAGCATGGATACTGAGGGACGTACAGCATGGACACTGGGGGACGTACAGCATGGACACTGGGGGACGTACAGCATGGACACTGGGGACGTACAGCATGGACACTGGGGGACGTACAGCATGGATACTGAGGGACGTACAGCATGGACACTGGGGGACGTACAGCATGGACACTGGGGGACGTACAGCATGGACACTGGGGGACGTACAGCATGGACACTGGGGGACGTACAGCATGGACACTGGGGGACGTACAGCATGGACACTGGGGGACGTACAGCATGGACACTGGGGGACGTACATCATGGACACTGGGGACGTACAGCATGGACACTGGGGGACGTACAGCATGGACACTGGGAGACGTACAGCATGGACACTGGAGGACGTACATCATGGACACTGGGGGACGTACATCATGGACACTGGGGGACGTACAGCATGGACACTGGGGGACGTACAGCATGGACACTGGGGGACGTACAGCATGGACACTGGGGGACGTACAGCATGGACACTGGGGACGTACAGCATGGACACTGGGGGACGTACAACATGGACACTGGGGGACGTACAGCATGGACACTGGGGGACGTACAGCATGGACACTGGGGGAAGTACAGCATGGACACTGGGGGACGTACATCATGGACACTGGGGGACGTACAGCATGGACACTGGGCGACGTACAGCATGGACACTGGGGGACGTACAGCATGGACACTGGGGACGTACAGCATGGACACTGGGGGACGTACAGCATGGACACTGGGGGACGTACATCGTGGACACTGGGGGACGTACAGCATGGACACTGGGGGACGTACATCGTGGACACTGGGGGACGTACAGCATGGACACTGGGGACGTACAGCATGGACACTGGGGGACGTACATCATGGACACTGAGGGACGTACAGCATGGACACTGGGGGACGTACATCATGGACACTGGGGACGTACATCGTGGACACTGGGGGACGTACAGCATGGACATTGGGGGACGTACAGCATGGACACTGGGGGACGTACAGCATGGACACTGGGGGACGTACAGCAGGGACACTGGGGGACGTACAGCATGGACACTGGGGGACGTACAGCATGGACACTGGGGGACGTACAGCATGGACACTGGGGACGTACAGCATGGACACTGGGGGACGTACAGCATGGACACTGGGGGACGTACAGCATGGACACTGGGGGACGTATAGCATGGACCGTCGCTTCAGGGAAATCCATGAACCACCACTCTCCAGAGACGCTTGCGGGTTGGGAGTAAGAACAGACCCACCGTGTTTCTCAACGCGATTCATAAGAGGCCCAAAATTGGCCTTACAAAGCCTACAGAGGCTGATATACCGCGAATGTCCATTCATTCATTCATTCATTCATTCATTCATTCATTCATTCATTCATTCGTTCGTTCATTCATTCATTCATTCATTCATTATTAATCCATTCATTCATGCATTCATGCCGTTCAGAGAGGTGCCCGGGCCTAACCAACACGGCAAGGATGCACCGAGACAAGGGGCAGCACTGAAAGGTGGGGGGCGGACGCAGCCAAGGAGTAACCACAACAGAGCTAAGGGAGCTGCAGGGGGAAGACCAGTGTGCCGTGAGTGACAGACCAGATAACCCGGACAAATAGCCTGGCCAGCGCCTCCACCGCTATCGATACTGACCAGCGGATAGCAATTAGAGAAGGATTTACCAGCTGTGTACCCAGATGCTTGGTGAAAACTACACAGCTTGGAAATAAGCTGGATGAAAATACTTGGGGAACATGAAAGCGCCAGAAAAGGGAGAACTTTGTTGTTTATGGATTAGAGATGAGACTAAGAATGACAGAGCGTTGTGTGCATTCTATTTCATGAAAGAGGACGAACTCAGGAGACAAAAAAAGGTCGAGCGCAGAGCAACGAATGAGAAATCTTTCCTTCGGCTTTGCGATTTGTTATTTTCAAATCTTACAAATTTTTCTGTAGCGTTTGAGGAGGCATAAGCTCTCTCAGTTATTCATGTGTTCCATAAAATTTGAAGTACTTTCCACATTGCTTTATCTTTTGCTCAAATACCAGAAGCCAGATGTAGCTTTACTTGTTATTAAGTCAATTTCACCAAAATAGAATAGGTCAAGAACATGAAACACACACACACACACACACACACACACACAGAGAGAGAAACATTCACATTCAAACCGAACAGTTCGACATGATAGGCCATGGTGCTGGTGGTGCTGGTGATGGTCGTGATGGTAGTGGTAGAGGTGGTGGAGGTGGAGTTGGAGGTGAAGGTGGTGGTGGTTGTGGTGGTGATGATGGTAATGGTGGTGGAGGTGATGATGGTGGTAGTGGTGGTGGTGGTGGTGGATGTGGATGTGGTGGTTGTGATGAATGGTGGTGGTGATGATGGATGTGATGGAGGTGGTGGTGGTGATGGTCGTGATCGTGGTGACGGTGGTGGTGATGGGGGTGGTGGTGGTGGTGGATGTGTGAGGGAGGTAGTGGTGGTGAAGTTGGTGGTGGTGGAGGTGGTAATAGCGGTGTGATGGTGGTGATGGTGGTGGTTGTTGTGGTTGTGGTTGTGGTGGTGGTAATGGAGGTAGTGGTGGTGGTCGTGATGGTGGTGATGGTTCGGGTGGTGGTGGTGGTGATGGTGATGGTGGTGGTCGTGATGGTGGTGGTCATGGTGATGGTGGTGGTAGTGGTGTAGGTAGTGGTAGTGGTGGTGATGGTGGTGGTAGTGGTGGTTGTGGAGGTAGTGGTGGTAGTAGTGGTGATGGTGATGGTGGTAGAGCCGGTGAATGGTGTTGATGAAGAAATGGTTGTGGTAGTCGCTGTTGGTATGGCGGCGGCGAGTTGTTGATGGCGTACAATGTAATGTGCCTTGTCTTATTGGTTTACTGGTTTCGCCTGTGTCAAGTTGTTGCTGTATTGTGTTGCTTTGGGCTTGGTCTACTTGTGTGCTTATGCATTGTATGTGTACTGTGCTTGAGTTTGCTTTGCTTGTGTTTGGCATTATTTATGTTTCACGTCTTTTATGCCTGTAAAGCGCTTTGAGCATGTATATGAAAATGCGCTGTATAAATAAACTTTATTATTATTATTATTATTATTATTATTATTATTATTATTATTATTATTATTATTATTATTATTATTATTATTAGATGGAAGAAGTCCCGACATGCTTCGATTCCTCCCATGATCAGACCGCTACTCTTTACACCAATCATTGTGAGCGCTTGTCGCCATGGGCAGTAGTATCGCGGGTTTCACGCCTCTGATTAGCCTCGTTTGATTGACCAAAAAAAGCGAAGGGAGCGCGCACTTTAAGGGTGATAATAGTTTAATGGCGGTCTGAGCAGATCGATATTGGATCATTGGCATCGATCGATGATCAGCAGATCGAGCTCCCTTCGGTGACAAGCTAATTAGTAGCCCGGCCATGGGATCGATCGAAGGTTCGTTGTCATTTCAAAGCCCCCACCGCCATTTCCTTCTATGCAAATATAGGGCAAGTTGAACCCCGCATACAAAACAACGGCAGCGTTGCTTTTGAAACGACTCACCGTGAAATAGCTAAATCATTTCCTTGACCGCGGCTCAGACCACACATTATGATGCAACAGTGGTAAAATAGGGACGTGGTGGTACTCCTTCATTTTGCCGGGTTTTGACTTCTATGATTTGGTGGGAGATTTTCAGTCATTGACGTTCATTCTCGAAGAGAGAGAGTGTGTGCGTGTGTGTGTGTGTGTGTGTGTGTGTGTGTGTTTATGTGTGTATGTGTGTGTATGTGTGTGTGTTTGTGTGTGTTTGTGTTTGTGTGTGTGTGTGTGTGTGTGTGAGAGAGAGAGAGAGAGAGAGAGAGAGAGAAGGGAGAATAGAAAGATAGACGAAGACAGACACGCAGTTATTACACTCAGAAATACATACAGGCAAGCAGAGACACCACAAAGTGAGGGATGGACACACACAGACACGCACGCACGCACACACACACACACACACACACACGCACACACAGACACACACACACACACACACACACACACACACACACACACACACACACACACACACACACACACACACACACACACACACACACACACACACACACACACACACACACACACACACACACACACACACACACACACCACATGCAGATGAAGGCGGATAGAAGTAGGCAGGCGACTGGTATCGATAAAATGCACAATGCAAGGGACACTACTTGATCATCCAAGATGGAGACGCGTACACTGCTGTACAAGACAAAACAAAGAACGCAAACTGTCGACAGAAAAGTCTTCATCAGGTGCAAACAGAGGCAGCTTTCTCGGAAGCAATGCTAACGCAGCAAACGCGATCCACTCGTTGGACAAGAGGTGCGTTTCATTTCGAAAGGAGTTTCTTAAAAAGTTCAGAAATGAGCGCTGACAGCGAGAGCTGGCAAAGCCCAACTCTTTTTCCCCATATGTACCTGTCCACGCAGCTTTCGCCGTGAGCGCTCATCTCTGAACTTCTAAAGAAACCCCTTTCGAAACGAAACGCGACTCTGGTCCCCCGAGAGGATCGAGGATGATGCGTTAGGATCGCCCCTGGGAAACCCGCCTCTGGTAAAAAGATGTTCTTACAGGAGGAAGGAGGAAAAAGTTGTCCTTTTTATCTTATCTTGTACCCTGTTCAACCTATCTTCGTTTGAACGTATATTCATTTAAAGCTGATTTATTACACCACCACCAATAGTAATACTCCTAATGATGATGATGATGATGATGATGATGATGATGATGATGATGATGACGATTACGATGACGATAGTGATAGTGATAGTGATAGTGATAGTAGTAGTAGTAGTAGTAGTAGTAGTAGTAGTAGTAGTAGTAGTAGTAGTAGTAGTAGTAGTAATAATAAGATGATGACGATGATGATGATGATGATGATGATGATGATGATGATGATGATGATGATGATGATGATGATGATGATGATGATGATGATGATGATGATGATGATGATGATGATGGTGGTGGTAGTAGTAGTAGTAGTAGTAGTAGTAGTAGTAGTAGTAGTAGTAGTAATAAGATGATGATGATGATGATGATGATGATGATGATGATGATGATGATGATGATGATGATGATGATGATGATGATGATGATGATGATGAAGATGGCGGTGGTGGTAGTAGTAGTAGTAGTAGTAATCATCATAATAATAATAATAATAATAATAATAATAATAATAATAATAATAATAATAATAATAATAATAATAATAATAATAATAATAATAATAATAATAATAATAATAATAATAATAATAATAATAATAATAATAATAATAATAATAATAATAATAATAATAATAATAATAATAATTATAACTAGCGGGTACCCGTGCTATGCACGCATGATGTGTGAATATTACTGTAAACAGATTTTATAGCATGTTTACATACAAACTCAGACTGACTTGGAAATACCAAACACATTGAAAATAAAAGAAGAGTAAGTACTGTTACATGTCGAAAAGTTGACAAAAATAATAATAAAAATAAAACATTTCCGGGGCTCGAACCCAACGACTTTAGGACTTTCGAGCGTTTACAGTCCCGCGCTCTATCCCCTCGTCTGCTGACTCCCATCATAGCGAGTCGCTAACGTATATATGATCCGAGTTGGTCCACCAAAAATGCGATCATAGGACGAAGGCCGACTGAAACTTGCGAGGACCTAAAAAAAGTCACTTCAAAGTCAAATTTGGTCACGAAAAATACCCTACTACCCCTTCCCAACCATCCTCTGGGCCGATGCCAAAAAGCAAAGCGATCGGCGAAACGGGCTCGGAGGAGTTCTTGCATAAAGTTTTACCTTTTTGCGTATTAATATATAAATAATAATAATAATAATAATAATAATAATAATAATAATAATAATAATAATAATAATAATAATAATAATAATTAATAATAATAATAATAATAATAATAATAATAATAATAATAATAATAATAATAATAATAATAATAATAATAATAATAATAATAATAATAATAATAATAGTAGTAGTAGTAGTAGTAGTAGTAGTAGTAGTAGTAGTAGTAAGATGATGATGATGATGATGATGATGATGATGATGATGATGATGATGATGATGATGATGATGATGATGATGATGATGATAGTAGTAGTAGTAGTAGTAGTAGTAGTAGTAGTAGTAGTAGTAGTAGTAGTAGTAGTAGTAGTAGTAGTAGTAGTAGTAATGATGATGATGATGATGATGATGATGATGATGATGATGATGATGATGATGATGATGATGATGATGATGATGATGATGATGATGATGATGATGAAGATGATGATGGCAGGAAGAGCACATGGGCATACTGGAATGCCAGGATATTGCCTTGCAGCAAGGATTTCCATTCAATGCAAAGTAAATAGGGAAATAGACTACTTTTTGTGTTGAATGCAGAGTATCCATAAAAATCAATGTTGTCTTCTCTGGTGATTAAAAGCACAGGATTATGACCAGGAAGAAGTACGGCTGTTATTTGCTCATTTCAGCATTTAACACAGGAAAGACGCCACGAAAAGGCTTAAGTGGTAGAACCAACGAATAAAGAAATAAACCAAGGAACAAACGAACGAAAACTTTTTTTAATGATGCCTGGCTCATTACAGCGAGAGAACAAATAGAGAAGTTAGTTGACTCTCCCGCACTGTTCAGTCAACAGTCTTTAACAGAAGTACCTGAAACTGAAAGTTTAACCGTTTTCTTTAGAATCCTGATGTTTATCGTTGTATCAAAAGAACATTTTTCTAGAAGACCAGTTTTGTGATCTGCTGTCTTCAGTAGCTCCCCTTCTAAGCAGTGAGAAGGTGGAATATTGGGGATTCCGAGGCTGGCATAATTCCTATCACAGTCTTTAGCAAGCTGATGATCAAATCAAGGAAGCCAGCCACCTTTTCAGGTTCTTTGAATTCATGGAAACCGACATTAGATTCATTTCGTGCGGATGACGTCGTCTGCACAACATCCTTTGAGGATGATTTCGGAAACTTTTTATCCTGATTTTGATATTGACCTCCCCAAAACGAGGAGAAAGCCTTCGAGCCTGTCTATTAAGAATACACACCCATTCATTGAGTCACACGCCAACATGCTGAGGTACACACAATTTAATTAAAATGTCCTACGACCTATCAGTCTTTGTCGGCTCTGTAAGGATCATAGACTGCAAAATCACTGGTGTGTGTCAGAGCAGGAGCAAGTCGAGTATCTGTTTCCTTGGTTATTCGCTTTCTACGAATCGATTAGGGGGCCATGGTGGGTCTATCTTAACCCCAAACAACAGGAGTAGGTAAACATGAAAAAAGGGAGAGCATTCAGAGAATGCAAACCTCCGCCAAGGCAGCCATGGTGGTGGAGGTATCACAGCACCTCTTCCATGGTCTGTATAGTTCAGGCAGCTTGTTCTGCCAGCCCGACCTGACGTTACAATTCCTTCTAGCGCCTGCTAGAGGTCTCTGAGTGTGGAACGCATACCCCAGTTTGCAGCACACAGCGGCCGATAAAATTTCTCTTTATGGTTGTAATTCCAAGACAAGATAACAGATAACCCCCAAACCCTGATCTTGCACCAAATTTTATCAGAATCCGACATTTCCGAATAATTAAAGAACTAACCGACCAAAAAAGTAACCTCCATGGCTAAGGTACTTTTTAATCCTAGGACTCTAGACTAGTCCTGTGGTTTGAGCGACAGCCCGCAGTCGCTTGTGTCTTTCTGGTGGGACGTTCGAAGCTGCACGGATCCTAGAGTTGCAACCTCGGGCAAGACTCTCAACTCGCACTGCTTCTCCCCACCCAGGACTATAGCTGGGTACCTGTGAGAGCTGTGATGGCACACAGCAGTGCGATTAACCCTGGATGCGCCTGAGAGCCAGCGTCGGGTGATACAACTTTCCAGGGAATGGCGATTGTGCTGGGGTCTGATTGTGAGGGTGCTGCCTGTCTGACACTGCGCTTCTCATCAGGTGACAACAAAAGATTGATTAAATGGGTCAATCATCAAGGGGTAAAGTGTAAAGCAAGTTGATCCCCATATTTAGGTATTGAATCGCTAAATAAGACCATATCTTTTCCTTTTATCGACCGCGATGCTCACGCGTAACTAGTTCAGGTTAATGATCATCCTTCTTCAATGTTGTTTCAGTTTGCAGACAGTTTTGATAGAATATCCAAAACTGTTCCCATTAAAACTATTTTTATGTGTTTTTTTCTATAGTAGTTTGCTTATACCGGATAGTCATTAACGATGTAATGTTGTCGAACTGAAATATTACGTTTTTGGTAAGTTCACAGAATATATGCGTCGGCTCATTATCTTGTCATCACTTGACACCAGATAAAGGACTGAGGGTTGCTGCCTACATCGGACTATTATTGATTTCTGCGCATTGTACATTACTGGAATATAAAATATCACGCAAGCGCTACTTCATTACGAGTACACGAGTCCTTTCATCTTCAAACACAAGATGGTGGTCAAGAATTGTTGCAATCGTTCGGCCAGACGAATAAGCCCGTCATCTTCATTGCATGTTCTAACACAGCACAGGGGCGAGCCACAATAGCCAGAGTCCAGAGTTCACTAAAGCACACAAGCAGTGACAACGCACGGGACATTAGTCATGCATAGCACGACGTAACGGGACATTAGTCATGCATAGCACGACGTAACGGGACATTAGTCATGCATAGCACGACGTAACGGGACATTAGTCATGCATAGCACGACGTAACGGGACATTAGTCATGCATAGCACGACGTAACGGGACATTAGTCATGCATAGCACGACGTAACGGGACATTAGTCATGCATAGCACGACGTAACGGGACATTAGTCATGCATAGCACGACGTAACGGGACATTAGCCATGCATAGCACGACGTAACGGGACATTAGTCATGCATTGCACGACGTAACGGGACATTAGTCATGCATAGCACGACGTAACGGGACATTAGTCATGCATAGCACGACGTAACGGGACATGAGTCATGCATAGCACGACGTAACGGGACATTAGTCATGCATAGCACGACGTAACGGGACATTAGTCATGCATAGCACGACGTAACGGGACATTAGTCATGCATAGCACGACGTAACGGGACATTAGCCATGCATAGCACGACGTAACGGGACATTAGTCATGCATAGCACGACGTACGGGACATTAGTCATGCATAGCACGACGTAACGGGACATTAGTCATGCATAGCACGACGTAACGGGACATTAGTCATGCATAGCACGACGTAACGGGACATTAGTCATGCATAGCACGACGTAACATCAGAAGGGAACTACAATCGTGCTCTTGCGCTCAGCATCAGCTAACTCATGCATACAGCATGGATTCCGCATTAGTGAATTGTTTGGGATGCAGCGTTGTCCGTACGAGAATCGGTTACTCATTACGGGAATCTTTTCACATGGAAACCCACGTCGGCATTTCAGTCGTGGGAACTGGCGGCATCCGAATCCCCATAGCATGATCATTACAGCTCTTGCCGCTACTGCAGCTCAGCATTGTGCAGTCGTGGTACTCCTCGCTCGCGTGACCACAGCCATGACCAGAAAGCCCAAAGGATGAAAAAAAGGGGAAGTTCTTTCATGTGTGCGCTGGCAAAGCAGCGGGAACAGAGAAGGAAGCAGTTGCCACACACATCTGAGTGAGCGGTGTTAATTGGTCACGCTTGAATGGTCAGCGTTGATTGGTCAGGCTTCACCATTCTTCTGTAGTGCACACGCAACGTGGGGCAGAATCTAAAGAATACATTTTCCCCAGACCCAGTTATCCTGCCAACTGTTTCTCCTGACATTGATTCTCAGTTTATCTGTTCATCTATAGTTAGTTATTTAATCATATCATTAATTGAGTGAGAGAAAAATTAGGATGAATGAATGGAGGTAAACATGAAACCCTACCTGACTGAAAGTGTGACTCTCTCTCTCTCTCTCTCTCTCTCTCTCTCTCTCTCTCTCTCTCTCTCTCTCTCTCTCTCTCTCACTCACACACATGTTCGTCCGTCGAGTCGACGAGGACCACTCTAGTCATCCGGGGGGTTGCTGGGACTGGTTCTGTCTGTGTGTGCGCAGATGGCTAACGAGGCCGATCCTGGCACGGAAGGTTCGGGAACAGAAGGGACATGGGACAAGTGGGACGTCTTCAGGGGGGTTGACAGCATGGGCCTTGCGGGCTTGCCTCTTCTTTTCTGCGGCAGTGATCCTGTTTGCCTCGCATGTCTTGGCACCTTTGTGGATGGAAGAGCGCCAGGTGGATCGGTCCATTGCAGCCCGTTCCCACACACATACACACACACACACACACGTACTCACACACACAAACACGCACACGCACACACACACGCACACACACACACACACACACGCACACGCACACGCACACACACACACACACACACACAAACACACACACACACAAACACACACACACACACACACACATGGACACAGGTCTATACTTACTCGAACTAATGTAGGTACGCATGCACGCACACGCAAGAGGAGGCAAACAGAAAGAGAGGGCTAGAATCATGCCTAGAGTGGTTTCGATGCAACTGCTTTGTGCACACCCACAGCGTATTAGAACTGCACGGTAGGAAATCTTTGAGAGGCAAGGAAAGAATTCATTGAAAATGAATAGTGATGACGTCAGAGGGGAGTGCCGTCTGGCGGTGACACGTGCCCCCCTAGCAACTTTTTTGGTGGCTGCCTTTGAACTAGGAGTGGATCATTCGGGTGAACTAATGGCTGCTTCACCTGTGATGAAAAATCTTAGCCACACTCGCGCTCACATGCTTCCCAGCAACCAATTTGTGTGCTGTATGTGCATACGCCGACACTGGTTTGCACACATTCACTCTGGCTTGTTGACCCGATAAATGTCTGCATACTTCTGGGTGTACGAGCTCGGATCACGACAATGCTTCCAGCATATAGATCACGAACTTGAGGCACCTCCAGCGCGCTGAGTAGGTGACCATGCGTGATTGAATACACCCACTTTCCCGTGTGTTGACCCACTTCCTGTGGTGGACATGTGTAGTCTTTTGCCTTCTCGCGTGCCTGAGCAATCACTCAAAATGACTGAAAACATTGCAACCCGCTATTCCACTCGCAAGCGGAATGGACCCTGACTACAGGACTTGTGGCGACCAAGTACTGCGAGAAAGGCGAAATGGCGCTTCTTGCGTGCGAGGGCAATCGGTCAAGACGAATAAGGACACTCCACATTCCTACTGCTCGACGCATAGCGGATCGAGCTGAAATTTCAGGACTTATGGCTTCCCAAGGAGAGCGATGAAAGCAAAATGGCGCCCTCCATGCGCTAAAGCGATCAGTCAAGATGGCAAGGAAGACACCACGGTCTAACTGCCCACTCATAGCGGACTGAGTTTTCGGGATTTGCATCTAGCCAGGAAACGGGGATAGACACTTTAGCGCTTCTCACGTGCTAGAACAATCAGTCAGAAAACTAAGAAGATGCTAAAGAATGACTTCCCGACTTACAGCGGATTGAGTTTTGGGGTTTGTATGTAGCCAAAGAAGCGGGAAAGACTCCCAAGCGCCTTTATGTGCTAGAGAAAGCACCCAAGATAACTGGGGATACACTACAATCTGATAGTCTGACTTCTGGTGGATTGAGATTCGGGGATTTGTATCTAGCACGTAATGCGGGAAAGACACCACAGCGCCTCTCACGTGGTAGAACAGTCAGTCAGCAGGATGAACAGATACACGACATGGTCTGATTGTTCGAATACTAGCGAGCTCAGTTAAGTTTCCGATTTTGTATCTATCCAGGAAAGCTGAAAGGGCGATACAGCGGCTCTGACGTGCTAGAACAATCAGTCAGCATGACTAGGAAACACCATAATCTGACTGCCCGGTTTATAGCATATCTTTTTCGTAATTTCATCTAGTGTGCAAGGAGAGCGGGAAAACCTCTATAGCGTTTCTCTCACGTGGTAGAGCAATTAGTCAAGATGAACAGGGCTGCACCACAATCTCGTTGCTCGATTAATGGCGTCGACAGTTGATGATGTGTATACAGCAAGAAAAACGGGATAGGCAACAAATCGCTTCTCACGTGCGAAGACAATCAGTCAGGATGAACAGGGATACACAACAATCTGACCACCTGACTCATCGCGGATTGGCCGAGACTTAGGAATTGTGGCTGGCACTGGCAGGAAAAGCGGGAAAAGCAAGGTGGCGCAGGGGGTGCCAAGCTGGGATAATGGAGGCATAATGGTTGTGGCTGCAGCCTTGCGGCTATCAATCACGCCTTTGTTCCCGTCTGATTTGCGTCTGCCAAGAGTGTGGTTTTTATTCCGAGAACCAGGTCGAAGCGCGTGCAGTGCGATGTCATAAACAGTCGTGATCGCTCAAAGTGCTGGAGTACCTTGGTGACAGCCCGTGGCAAAGAGTCCTTGCTCCCTTTGCTCTCAATCTTTATTGAGCTGGCTCTAGCTCTTTTCAGTGCTGGCAGAGTGTCCACACAAATCTTTAGGGCCTTAATCTCCTCCTCGTAGATGCATAAATGCTTTTACAACGAATTCATCAATGCGGCAAAACATTTTCATCTCAGCACTCAGTACAAACACTGGCAAACACATGTTCGGAAGGCGCGCGCACACGCACACCCATATACACACACAGACTCTCTCTCTCTCTCTCTCTCTCTCTCTCTCTCTCTCTCTCTCTCTCTCTCTCTCTCTCTCTCACACACACACACACACACACACACACACACACACACACTCACACACGTGCGCGCGCGCGCACACACACACACACACACACACACAAACACAAACACACATACACACAGATTCATACACGGACATACACACGCGCACACACACACACACACACACACACACACACACACACACTTAAAATCTACAATTGTCTTAAACTGACATATATTTGCAAATAGTCATCTACGACGTGAGCTACATCTGCCTGAGGACACATTTTACAGCTGCCATTCAAGATAATGTGGAGCCGACGGCATTCAGTTGAATGAGATGAAGATAAGTTTTTCACTTTTCTTTGTAGGGTTGTTGTCGTTTTATCTGTCCATTATTCAGAGGTCTATATTCCGATGTAGTCACGACTTTAAAATACGAGAAATACAAAGTGGATTTTTTTACAGCTTAGAGGGACAGGATTCACCTAGGTCCGTGTCATCAAGACTGAATATAATTTTTCAAGCATGAGTACAACGCGTCAACTGGACTATGTTCACTTTGCAAATTTTGCTTGTTGTCCATAAAGCGGACAGCCTTCATTGTGTGCTTTCGGCAGAACCGCCATGGGTGTGCCTTGACGACAGATGTTTGCTGCCCAGGTTGACTTTGAGTTCTTCGTGCACGCCATGCTGTGCTCCATGGTGACAAACGACTTACATAGACAGTGTTGCTTTTGGGTGAAAAGAGCGATCGATTACATGATTGTAATTGCAGTGTGTCGTCCTTAACTGATTCGATGAATTTATTTGGTTTCTCATCTTTTCGACTCGTTACCAGTAGTACTAAGCATGAGGGATGACAACTTTTCCCATTAACTGTTCCTTTTAAATCTTCTTCCAGCTCTTATCACAACCCCCCCCCCCCTCTCTCTCTCTCCCCGCTTCACGTCTTTACCCCCCAGCCCATCTCTTCCCCACCCCCTTACCCCCATCCCCTACCCCACCACTACCCCTTCTACTTCGCCTTGTCTGCTTAACTATTTGCCGTTTACCATATCCGAAAAGAGATGTATCAAAAAGACAAGTTCCAAATGAGGGTTTTAAGTGCAGTAAAACAACGCTCTAAAAATCAGAGGCTTTTCAATCACACCGCCATTTCAAACGTATTGAGAGGGGTATATTTTTGTGAATAACCCATCCTGCTTACGTGAGTGTATCTTCAATACTGACAAGATTCCTAAACCAGAAACTATGCTACCTGGTCTTCTTTCAATCTATATGGTGTAGAACAAATTTTCCGCTCCCTCAAATAAAGATACGCAGAAGTTAAAACCATGAACGAACAAAATGGTAGGCCTACTGTTTTACTGACCTTATTGTTGATACTCTTTCAACTTCCTATAAGATTCTGTGACAACCAAAAATGAGAACGTAGCTTTTTTCATTAACTATGGAGCAAGCACACACATGGGTGTTCATGTGTTACGGCTTACACTGCATGAAAACCACCCATGCCTCCCAGTATTGTGCACACACAACATTTCGGGGATCTTAACCTGTTATTCATAACTTGGTACCAATATTTGGTGAGCTCACCCAGAGATTTCGTTCAAAGCTTGAGGTAATGCAACAGTTTATTTGCGTTTCTTCGTTCCACAGAATGCTACTGGACGTCAGATCGGCGTACCCTCGTAGGTGTGAATGTGAATCTGCCTTGCTGACTGCCTGCAAGTTGTTTTAACCAAAGCGCGCAGTACATGTAGTTGTATAATTCCGCCAGATAGCGCTTTGTGCAGTTGCTCTTTTTCGCTTGTATTTGTCCTTCTTTCTTTACTCCTTCTTTCTATTTCATTTTCTTCCATTATCTTTTTTGTCTTCCTTTAATTCCTTTAATTCCTTTATACCTTCCTACTTTCTCTCCTAATGCTGCTTCTTCATTTCCACTGTGTATCTGTCTGCTTGCCTGTC
>JAWQFJ010025564.1:5000-20000 GCA_034096865.1 Theodoxus fluviatilis | reverse complement strand
CTAAACACATACAGTTAGTATATTGCATGTAGACAGCCGTGCTGAATGACATATATACATTACACGTACGCATACACGCGTGCGAGCGAAAGAGAGAGAGAGTGAGAGAGAGTGAGAGAAAGAGAGTGAGAGAGAGTGAGAGAGAGTGAGAGAGAGAGTGAGAGAGAGTGAGAGAGAGAGAGTGAGAGAGAGTGAGAGAGAGAGAGAGAGAGAGAGAGAGAGAGAGAGAGAGAGAGAGAGAGAGAGAGAGAGAGAGAGAGAGAGAGAGAGAGAGAGAGAGAGAGAGTTCCACTCAGACTCAGGCAGTGACGAGGTGTAAAAAAATAAGAAATAAAGTTGAGAAAACTCGCTGTGCTTTCAAACAAATGCGAAAAGTCAATGACCCTTTATGATTATCTTCTTCCTTCCGCTGTTTATGCAGACGCACAATACGCGCCAACAAACGCTGCATTATTTTACACAGACCACGCGAGTCGTTTGCAGGCTGGACTTTCGATACAAGCAGCAAAATCTATTGACGCGCCGTCGGGTATTGAACAGTGCAGCGTGGTGACCTTCAACATTTTAACACCTCAACAAAAGCGAGAAATAGCCTCCACACGCCTCGTGTAGAAACTATTTTAAAAAATCAAAAAGCGCTCGAGGCTGCTGTCGAGACCGGAGACAGAATTTCACTTCGGGTCAAGAAGTCTTGAATAATGGAGTGACCCCGAAACACATGCGCCCAAGTATTAGCCGTTCCCGAGAGGGTTAACGGGGAACGATGTACCCTCCGATGCAAATCAATACAGCACTTCACTCAGTTTTAACCTAATTCAAAAACCTCAGCTTTGCGCTGTATTGATTGTGATAGAGTACCATGACGACTAAAACTGAAATTGATTATCACGCTTCCTATTCCATCACCTACCTCTTCTACATTTGTGCTATCGAATGGTGAAGAAACTATTAGCAGTATTTACTGTCACGACTGCAAAACCGAATGGTGGAGGAAAGAGAGGTTAAGAGACTAGCTCAAGAACATTAAGAAGAAGAAAAAAATCAAAATTAATAATGTAAATGACTAGGATAGCGAATGCGCGATTGCAAAAGGCACTGTAATTACAATAATGGTCACTTTGTTTGAACGGGAGAGGGGGAAGGGGGGAAGGGGAAAAGGGGGAGGGGAAAGGGGGAGGGGGGAGGAAGAGACCAACGACTTACTTCAGCCGTTTGCAATGGCAACAACGACAGCGACATGGGACATTGCTAAGACTCCGTCTCTTTGCACTTGCGAGCGAAACTATTTGAGTCAAATATGCAGATTCCTGACAGAATATGCAACAAAAGAGTCAAATACTTACTTACCATCAGTCGGTTAGACCATTGCAACTTCTTTCTTCATGGTCTCCCAGCAAAACCTCTCTGTAAAATAATGTGCTGAACTCAGCTGCCAGGGTGGTGAAAAAAGCAAGAGGGAGGATCTCGATCTCCAGTGCAACAATAACTGCACTGCGTCCTTGTTCAGAAACACATCACTTTCGAGATCTGTACACCACTGTATAAGTGTCGGAATGAGGTGAACTTGCCAAAGTGTACGGGCCAGCCCGACATGTTTAGGTAGTCACTGCTCGTGCTCCTGAGGTGCTCCTATGTGAAAACCAGACAATGAGAGGATAGAGCCCTCTGAACAACAGCTTGAAGACTATCTCCCGAGGAAGCTGATAGCCGCTCCAAGTTTTATCCGGTAATGGAAGGGCTTTAAGATCTTTCTATTTTAATATTTCCTACCTCATTTCTGTTAAGCTCTCAAAAACAGCAGACCTGCTGGATTCTGGCGCTGTAAAGAGTCTTGAATACATACATATTCGTACACGCCGATGCTGTGCCTTTCCTCACGACTCTCAAGGGCAAAACCTGGGAAAGACTTTCCACAACTGCATCTGTCAATCGACGTTTTGCTGACTGTTAAGAATTAAGTACAACGAAACATTCCTGGTGGCTCTTAGAGACTGGACAAGTTTTTTCTTCTGGATAGCAGACGGTCGGGCAACATTCTTGAGTCTTCGGGGTCTTCGATTTTGATGTCATGTCCTATTCACTGAAATTGCTTTCAGAGGATGCTGTCCTCTTTGTGTCCGACTGCTATGTCAAGGGTCATAGGCTGCATGTTTTTCTCCTGCATACACTTTTTCATTATCGAGCTGACACTACAAAAGTGAAACGTTTTACCTGTGTTAGTCAGCTTACGTGATCTTTTCATCGACCTCTTGGCAATGATGGTCTGCCGTTACGAACAACGAACAACAGCAAAGAAGCAGATACTGGCGTTACCAGCGACATGCATTGGGCTTCCGTGAGGTCTTTGACAATCTGTTCAGCAATTCGCTCAGGGAAATTCGTGGGCTCCTGATTTCCCACTGTCGCAATGAATGATTTCTTCTGTAACTCACAGCCACGGCTTTCAAGCTTAGGACCCATCTACGTCAAAATAATGAAACTCGTGCATAGCTCCTGGACAAAAAGAAAACTTACTTTGCCACAGAATTTGCCTGAAATTATCGAGAGTCGACACAACACATACATGCATGTTCATTTAGCTTTATTTGGTAGCACGTGTCGAGTGTGTCTGATATCGACGCGGCTGTGTGCATTGTCTTTGATCTATGACCTCGTTCCTTAAGAAAGAAGAGCCTGCATGAAAACAGGTAAGTAAGTTGGAAGCTACATTTTGTATTTCTCGTGGTCTGGCATGTGAAAATGTTTTCAAGGCTGTTGTGGACAAGCACATAAGCAAATAAACAACTCGTGAATGTATCTGCAAGTACGTGAATAATAACATCGTCATTAAATGAATAGAGTTGTTATTGCTTTCTGTTCGATAACCCAAGAACATTGAGATGTCAAGCTTAGCCTGCATTGATGAGAGAATCAAGTCTGTAACCTTCACTTGATCATTTCTCTCTATTTTCTTTTTTCCTATCATACTTTGAGTAAACATAATGAGTTAATTTCTAGATCTGTACATTTATATGCTTATTAAAACCAAAACATAATCCAATTAGTCTTTTACTCACATATTTATATGCATAGATACATTAAGTATTCTAAATATTTACTCATATATTGCCTTATTTCCCATTTGCTTGTTATGGCTTTGGAGCAGAATGGCAGTTTACTACATGAAACACGTGCAGCCACACTCAAATCCAGGCTGGCAGTCGTGGCGAGATAGACCAGAGGTCTACTACCGCTGCCTGGCACTACTCTTCCTACCCCTTTGTGCACCAATCAATGGGCTCCAATAAATAAACTATTATACGCGTGCAAATACGGGTAGGTGCTGGCTGCACCCCGGGTAGTAGGCAATTTCTCGCTCCTTTGTGTGGAAGTCCTTTTCGCGCGGCACGGTTTCGTGCTGTCCATGGTAAAGACTTCGCCGTTCCGTCTTTGGGACAGCATTTTGTTTAGTGTGGCGGGAGATCACCACTCACCGCGGGTGCGATAGAATGGGGTCTTTCACGTAGACAGAGGAGGACGCATTTGTTGACGTAAAATCTCCCTGGTCCGAGTCTGAAAGACGCAAACATCTGACGTGGGAAGGAACTCCCTGTCAGCGCCATGAACCCATGGTGGCCGCGGTAAATCTATTTCATGCCTCAGTCCTCGCAGTGTGTCGCTAATCCCCGTCTTTAAAGTCAGTAAGCCCTTATTTGAACCTAAATGTCTTCAGGGGAAACCAAAGACTCGTGAGAGAGATAATAGTTGATGGGATGGTACCCAGTCCAGCTGTGCCTACTGGAACCACACCTATGGTAGGTGTCAATGCAAAGAGTTTCCGTCGGCGCATAATTGCATTACGTCCATTTTGCTTCTGTGAGGTCATCCCAACAGCTGATCCGTGCTGTGTGCTGATCTGGAAATGACAGAGTGGAAATCAACAGAAGTCGCTAAAAGAGAGCAACGGGAGTGTTATCATTGAATAGGTGCTGCCCACATTTGATTGACGAACTTACGTGTCTTCAACACACACACACACACACACACACACACACACACACACACACACACACACACACAGACACAGGGGGAAGGAGGAGAGAGAAATGAATGAGTGTGTGAATAAACAAAGTTTTACGGTCTATAATTCTTTAAGAGCTGAGTAAGGCCATTGACCACGAGAATCACTAACGGTGGTTAAAGTTAGAGCAAGTCTCCATTTCCTCAGTCATTCGCCATTTGCATATCGTGTAGGGAGACCCGGTGAGTCTATTCTTATCCCCAATCAACATAAGGCTGGAGTGTTGGGATGGGTGAGAGAGAGAGAGAGAGAGAGAGAGAGAGAGAGAGAGGGGGGGGGGAGAGAGGGAGAGAGAGATAGATAGAGAGAGAGAGAGAGGGAGAGAGAGAGAGAGAGAGGGAGAGAGAGAGGGAGAGAGAGAGAGAGAGAGAGAGACATACATACAGACAGACAGACAGACAGACAGAGAGGAACAGAGAAAGAAAGAGAGAGAGAGAGAGAGAGAGAGAGAGAGAGAGAGAGAGAGAGAGAGAGAGAGAGAGAGAGAGAGAGAGAGAGAGAGTTGAAATTGCTGGGCCTCCTGTCAGCCTGCCCGTCTGTCGCTGAAAAAGGGTAAAGCCAATAAATTATGGGTCATACTTCTGTGTTAAGACTCTGAGCAGTTGCAAGCTGCTTTCACCAAACATGACAACTGTTTGATTGAAGGCCCTCACGGCTGCATTCTTATTATCAGTTTGAAGTTTCTTTCGGGTTTCCAGTCAGCATGACCGACGTTAATATTTGGAGCTTGTTTTCTGGCGTGTTTCGCGCATTCACTTCACCGGGCGTGCGGCGAGTCATGTATAGCACACACTCCTCGCATGACTGACAGATCGGTGGCACACATTTCATACAATTCCGTGCTAAGGGAGGTGGAGGCGTCCAATCTGCAGCGACGCTCATGGCACTTGGTGCCACGCTCGCGAACAGCCAAGCCTGAAAGTGCTTAGAGAGTGGGGGTTGCCCGCGGTGGCCACTGTGAATAGAGGAGCTTCTCCAAGGCTTGGCACCAGACAATATCTCCACAGACGGACTTGTTCGCCCTGACACGCCCTGTGAAATGGTTTCCTGCACGTCCGAAGAGCAGTATGTAGAAATCTATAGAGTCCAAATGGAAGGCGGTTTAACGTCCATCAGCTACTAAACCTCGAAGTGGGTCTGAACAAAAGTCGACGAAGGCTTACTACACATCTGCGTGCATGCTTGTTGTCCATAGAGGCGTTGTCGAGGAGATGAAAAGCATTTAAAGGTCTATAGAGACTTTGACATTCCTCGACATTAATGGCCATTGTCAAGTAACTCCACCTTGGCAAGTTGTAAAGAGTGGGAAACGGAATGTGAAAATCATCTGGAAGCATTGTGTGAAAGCCTTTTTTCTTTAGTTTATCTGACACTATATACAAGTTCGAATGTGCGTCTGTGTGAGTGTGTGGGAGATCATGTGTGCGGGTTAAAAAGTGTTTGTTGCGGTGTGAGAGATCGATGCGAACCTAAATCATTATCCCAGCCTCTAGTAGACTCCACTATACGTCACGATGGAGAAAAACAGTCAAGCCATTCCGAGCAGGGACTGGTCCCTTGTGGGTTGGGGGTCAGAATAGCCCCCCCCCCCCCCCCCGCGTTTTCCTATGCGATTCGTAAGAGGCGAATAACTAGGGACATAGCGACTTGATTTGCGCTTACTCTAAAGTATTCTTGTGATTTTCGTGCTCAATGGCTTTACATGGCCTACACAGGCTGATAGGCCGTAAAACTCCATTCATCCTCCGAGCAGGGGCCAGCTCTCATTTTAAGTAAAGGTAGCCAGATTGAGACTGCGTACATTTGTTTGTTTGTTTGTGTGTGTGTGTGTGTGTGTGTGTGTGTGTGTGTGTGTGTGTGTGTGTGTGTGTGTGTGTTTGTGTGTGTGTGTGTGCGTGTTTGTTTTAAGAAATGTCATGTATGCAATACATTCATCTGAGTATGACATTTTAAAAAACCTCTTTCACTTAAAATCTTGTAACTCAAATAGTTCATAGAGCTCACCTTCATGTTTGCAGTCTGACACCTTACTTAATACAAACGGCAAATGAAGGTCAGCAAATACTTCCTTTCGTGATACTTGTTTACCTTCGATTTCTTTCTTTCTTCTCTTGTTTCTTTTTTTACGATAAAAAAATAAGTGTAGGGTTGACAAGAAAAAGTAGGGTCGTTCGGGTTACCGCATCAACAAACTTATGTATTTCATGCCTATTCCTGCATTGGATGTTCGAGAAACGTCTGTGGTCCTGCTGGGTTACTTATTGTGTAGAGAAAAACATAACATCTATGCACAGACCATTCTGAAACAAAGCAAACCACTAAACTAATCATTAAACACTGCAAGCACCGATATAACAGTACAGTTTACTGTAAAAATGATGCGTTACTGTCTCCCACTCAGAGAATTAACCTTTCGCAGCACCGCCCACCGCGAGCATAGCCAGCCAATCGGCGCGTGTAATTGGCACGCAGTTTTCATGTGTCGTTTTTGTGACAAGCCGACTCGTGTTGAGAAATAAACTGTGCTTACGCTACAAGGAGAAAAACACCGCATTGGTCAAAATGTGTGCGAGGGGTATGCGTTGGTTGGACAACTGCTATCCCGAGTGATCGTCGTAGGAACCAGTTCATGACTGCAGTTTTGAACAGTTTTCAATATCTCTGTCCCAGATTGGGTTGTTGGCGGAGCGATGCGAAAGGTTAGTTCAAATGTTCCACGGTGAAGTATTGACCAGTTGCGGCAGTCCAGTCACTTACATGTCTGTAGCTCATGCATGTAGGACAAAACTCTTCATTTTTGTAAACTTTGTTCAATGTTTTCATTCATACAAATGGAATGTTTGAAGAATCAGGGACCTCATTCTCATTCTTGTATAACTCACTTCATTGTGTTAGGATAAATAGTTTAGTTCTGATACTGTCAAAAGAAGAAGTTGTTCCTATCCTTTCCTTTTGATTTGCAAGAGGATCTTCAGTTATATTTTGTGGGCATTAAGTCAGTAGTAAGTACCTACGTGTAGGCTACATGTATATCAGAGTTGTGCGTATTGGATAAAAGAGATAAAGCAATGAAATACGGAACTGTTTTATTCAAATGTACATGGTTCTGTGAGGCTTACAACTTGTATGTACAAATAGTCAATAACTATGAAGCATTAAGAACCATAGTACGCATCGGTACTGCTGTCTTTATTTGATGGAAATTTTTTATTAAATCATCCATAACTAATTTCTCTTCATGTTACTTTGGGTCTCTGTCATCATCTCCCACCTCTCTCTCGTCTTTCTCTTCCTCCTCGCTTCCTTTTGTTCCTCCTCTTCCTCCCGTATTAATTTTTGTGTCGTCCTTTGTGTCCCACCTGTCATGTGAAGAAAGAATAGACTTTTTAATTCCTCTCCTGTCGTTCTTTTGCCTGACCTCTAAGTCTTACTTAGTGAAGAAAGAATAGACGTGTTTAATTCCTCTCCTGTCGTCCTTTTGCCTGAGCTCTAAGTCTTACTTAGTGAAGAAAAAATAGACGTTTTTAATTCCTCTCCTGTCGTCCTTTTGCCTGAGCTCTAAGTCTTACTTAGTGAAGAAAGAATAGACGTTTTTAATTCCTCTCCTGTCGTCCTTTTGCCTGAGCTCTAAGTCTTACTTAGTGAAGAAAGAATAGACGTTTTTAATTCCTCTCCTGTCGTCCTTCCTTCTCTCCTTTAACCTCTTGCTTTTCGTGGATTCCATTTGCCTACAAATACCTGTCAACACTAACTATACACAAAAATGCTTTCATTTTAAATATTCTTTCATTCACACGCATGTCCTCATGCAAGCAATTTTCCTTTTTGCATTAATGATATCTGTATGCCAATCCACCATGTCGCATTTACTTTAGTCCTCCTACATATCTTCTATGTTTCGTGTTTTGTTTATTGCCTGCTATGTTAATTAATTGTATTGTATTTAACTCTTCTTTTATTTCAACTGTACAGTGTGCGAGTGTTGGAATGCTTTGTATGAGTGTGGAGTTTTCATTGTAAACGCCATGAGCTTGCCTATTAGGGAAGGTATGTGTGTACAAGTAATCTGTATTATTATTATTAATATTATTATTATTATTATTATTATTATTATTATTATTATTATTATTATTATTATTATTATTATTATTATTATTATTATTATTATTATTATTATTATTATTATTATTATTATTGTTGTTGTTGTTGTTGTTGTTGTTATTATTATTATTATTATTATTATCATCATCATTACATAACCTGGATACAGCGTGCACGTCAGAAAAAGTCAGAATTGATTTTATCTTTGCCTGAGCTCTAAGTCTCACTCATATAAAATGAAAATAGCAGCCAACAAGGGTGCTTGTTAAAAAAACATGTTTTTCCCTACAACAAAATCAGCAGGGACGCTATGCAAACGTCTCAAACTAAATATTTGATCAGTCTCACGTTAACTTATTCATTCATGGATTTTTTCTTCTCCGGACTTCAACTGCATGTTTTGTGTTGTCACTTTCGTAATCGCCGTTTTTGACTTTTTTTAATGGTCGTCGTCATCGTTGTCATCGACATAGTCCTCATCATCAGTCAGTGGGCACAGCACGTCATAAGCTCAACTGCACAACTTTTCGATAACAAAACACGTTTATATTTTCACTGAACAAATGGCAATCACGCCACTGCATTGCTTCAAAATACTCGTTCCTACAAAAGCAGACGGCGATCCTGATCTCTGCAGGGCCAACTTGACTGGAGGCATCTCTCGAACTGACACCTCTCAGTGCATGCATCCAACACTGCAAGTGTAAAGCCACCTTTGTAGGCCGCTCGTGGCTGCCATAATCACACGGTAAGTAGCCACATTGACAGCAAGCATCCAGAAGTTCCGCGTCTAATTATGATGTGAAGAATCCCATCCGAAATGGTCACACTTGAGGCTTTGCATTCATATCGAATTTGCATCTTTGTGCAGTCTCTTCGCACCGACTACTCAAGAATCAGGAGGGGTTGTTTCCCCTCACACGAGAAAGTTCACATCCGTGAGGCTCCTTATTCGTGCAGTTGCTGCAGAATGCGCATTTAGACTTTTTTTTCTCCACGTTAGATACGACCGCACAGTTTTTCATTTCAATCTGGAGGGAATCTTGTTCCCCCGAAGCACTTTCTCCGTCACCGATGTCGCCTGGAAGGAAAGAGGAATAGTCGTAAAACGGTAGAGAGAATTACTTGATTCTGATTCTTTGACAAAATATCAGTTTCGAAACAGAGTTGTATTGGTGAATTATAACATTTCCTGCGCTTCAAATATGGAACTTTATCCTTCAGACACAATTCTGACCGCTTTTATGGCAAAAGGCCCACCTTTCCATTATGTAGGAAAGAGTACAATATATTCTTGAGAGAAACTTCATGACATGTTCATGTACTTGTAGGCTAGGACATCTATCTGGAAATATCTAAACGTATCTGCCTAAGTTCCGAAACTGGTATTAACACCCAAAAACTGAATTTTCTCATTTTAGGTTACCATGAGAATGTGAAGTGCTGTATATAAATTTGCACCTTTCGTTCGTAACGCCCAAATACAAATAACGCGTAAGAAGTGACGTCGTTATGGAGGTTACGAATATCGAAGCCAGGGCTTTTAAAGCCCTTTGAAATTACCCAGAGATGGAATCCGGCCACTCCGATGCTGGCGTTGCGGACAGTCTCGAAGTTGCGTTTTCCCAGCAGCCTCTCCGCCTGCGTGGCAGTTTCTGTGGAGACCTTGGTGACGTCCAGGGTCTGGATCAAACGCAAGATGTGCTCCTTGTTGATTCGACCCAGCAATGTCTGGATGTCCGTCCAGTCCTGTCAAAGAACAAAGACAACGGGAGCTGTTTGTTCTTTGGATCATGTGTCTCGTGTGCCAGAATTCCACGTCAGTTAGTCCCAGTCCATTTTGTATCTTCTGCACTCCTTATCCCGCTTCTGTTGGTACTGCATATGCTCCCTCTCAATCGGCCATAATTGATCCTGCTCCCGTTCCTCTTAATCCTGCTTCTCTACCTCTTGCTGGTTTTCCACTCCACCTGCTTCTGTTTCTCCTCCAACTCCAGCTCCTCCTTTCGTTTCTTCTGCTCATGCTAATCTTGCTTATTCTGATTCCCTATTCATGCTTCCGTTCCTGCTCCTCCTTCCTCTTCTGCTCTCCCCCTGCTCCAGGTCTTCCTGCTCCTCTTCCTCCCGCTCCGACAAATTTTCTTGCTCTTGGTCTTTCTCCTCCTCCTCCCGCTCTTACTCCTTCTGCACCTGATCCTGATCCTCCTCCTCCTCCTCCTCCTCCTCCTCCTCCTCCTCCTCCTCCTCCTCCTCCTCCTCCTCCTCCTCCTCCTCCTCCTCCTCCTCCTCCTTCCTCCTCCCTCCTTCCTCCTTCCTCCTTCCTCCTTCCTCCTTCCTTCCTCCTCCTCCTCCTCCTCCTCCTCCTCCTCCTCCTCCTCCTCCTCCTCCTCCTCCTCCTCTTCCTCCTCCTCCTCCTCCTCCTCCTCCACCACCACCTCCTCCTCCACCTCCTCCTCCTCCACCCCCCCCCCCCCTTGTTATTAATTCTGTTGGACGAGGTAAGTAAATCAACATGTCCAATACATTAATTTTAATGACATTCACCGTAAACTTTCAAGCGAGCAATGAAACTTGAAAGAGGAGACAATCTTGTATCGTACAGATTACCAATGAAGGGAAGTAACTCAATAAACGGAAATAATTACTTCCCTTGCCTAATATAATCGTCTATGTTACAGGCGATTCACAGATTTGATTTGTCTCATCTGTGCTGGCATCCATTCGTCTGTAAGTAATTGTCTAATCCAGTTTCATAAACTGCATGCATATTTCTGGTCAAGTGTTTAGGGTCCTCGCTTTGCAGTCACTTCGTGACTATCAGATGCGGCTTTTAATTCTATACGGTCCAGAGTTGCATTTTCGACAAGGTCATTTTACTTGCATTGCTTTTTCCCACCGAGAGATAGGAGTGGCCTTGGTTGGACTGCAGCGACCAAGGTATCAGTTCCCAAATCAAACGTTTAAGGCATGAACTACGATCTAACAACAACAACAACAACAACAGCCTACCCCTCTTTACCCGGTTCACCCACCTCAGCTTCTTTCCCTGCCTTGCACTACTTCTACAGACAGCCTCTCACCTTGAGGTAGGCAGGAGCCGTGCCCAAAAGGAGGTAGGTTGCCTGCATGGTGCGCAGAAGACAGGACGGAGGGTTTTTAAAGCTGCGGATCTCTGAGATGGTCGTCTGCTCCATCTCCAGGATGTCGTGCTGGAGCGTTCCCATGGCAAGCAGCTGGTCCCTCAGTCGCTCGGCCACGTTGACCTGGCTACGGAGACGACCGGAGTACTCCGAGTTCTGCACCTTGACGATGGTGTCCTGCAGCACGCCTACATGGCGCCGTCGTAGTGCCTCCCTCAGCTCTGTTTGGGGAGAGTGGAGTAAATAGATGGATCAGTAGGTGGATGGGTAGATGGGTGAATGGGTGGGTGGGTGGGTGAGTAAGTGAGTGGGTGGGTGGGTGGGTAAGTGAGTGGGTGGGTGGGTGGGTGGGTGAGCGAGAGAGCGAGAGAGCGAGCGAGCGAGTCTAGTCTAGTCTAGTCTAGTCTAGTCAATCACTCAGTCAGTCAGTCAGTCAGTCAGTCAGTCTGTCAGACTGTCAATCTGTCAGTCTGTCAGTCTGTCAGTCTGTCAGTCTGTCTGTCTGTCTGTCTGTCTGTCCGTCAGTCAGTGAGTTAGTCTATGAGTGAGTCAGTGAGTGCGTGAGTGACTGCGTGAGTGACTGCGTGAGTGACTGCGTGAGTGATTGCATGCGTGAGCGAGTGAGTGAGTGTGCAAGTGAGTGAGCCAGCAAGCCTTCGAGTCACTCAGTCACTCAGTTAGCCAGCTAGCCAGCCAGTCAGCCAGACAGCTAGCCAGCCAGTCAACCAGAAGGACAGGTGAGTGGGGGAGCAAGGTTGGCAGATCACGATGGTTTGGGTGTCCGGGTGGGTGGGTGGGAAAAAATTATAGACATGACGTAGTGTTGTTTCAAAGGCAGAAGTGATGACGAAAGGTAATAAGAGTATATCATACAATTAGAATACGACGACGACGATTATTTTGATGCTGTCGCAGGGTGGAGTTGGTGCTGGTACCTTATCGTGTGCATCTTAAATGTTTGTCACTGTGTTTGGTGTCAGGTGTCAGTAGAAGATTGATGAGGTGGCCCAGTGATCAGGAGGTAAAGCGTTAAGCAGTTTGAGACACAGACATGAGTGATGAGTCGCTATATAAAACAACATCTTTATCTTTTACAAATGATAATGACGATGACGATAGCAGCGATGCAACTGAGACATCCCTTCAACTATGTAGCTGTGCGTTAGGTTTCGATTTTCCTGTTGACAAAAAGACTGCCTGTATGCCCAATCGATGTTTGGGAGCGTTGCAGTCGATAAATAATTTCAATTGCCACATATTTTATTCTCGCACACGCACAATCTAATTGAATCTCAAACAAGAAAAACCGGTTATCATCGATTCATGACAACGCACGCTTTCTTTGGGAACAAAATGAGTGCCCGATCCCAGAAAACTAGTGTAACTTTAACCCTCCAATAAAACATGCTCAACCATTAATTTAACACTGCAACAGCTAGGCGAGTAGAAGCCATATTGGCTCAACACTCAAACCGTCACGCCAAGGTAAATGGTCAGGATCAATCTCACTACTGTCGACCCCACGTGATATTTCACACCAAACAGTGTCAAATGAATGTTAAGCATTCAAACTAGCCCCAGGTAAATCTGCAGGCTTTGGGTGTGGCCATCCACTTCGCATGAATCATAGTTGGGCGCGCGTGTACAAACCCCTCTTTGTTGACTACAAACACAAATGCCTCATACCTGAGTTTCTTCATCGTCCATACCCGGATATTCACCCCCTGGGGTGACTCAAATGGAGATGTGAAGACAAAAGCTGAATTCTCCATCGCGTCTGAAGATGTTTCATGCATGCGTAAACAGAATGCCTCTAGTCCTGGTCAGAGTGCTTTTTTCGTGAAACAATTGTGATGCCTCTTTATTAAGGAATTCCTGACTTGCTTCTGGTTTTTCTCTGATTTCATTTCGGGTGGGTATTAACTGCACAACAGGATACTTTTTTAAAACCGTGACCAACATTTACCTTTATCGAAATGTAAGATCTAAGCGACAGACATTTCATTCCGTTGTCTAATCGGATGGGGGCTCGGAGGTGGCGGGAATGTGGTAGATATGCGCTAAAGAAAATTTAATATTTAAAAGCAGCGGTCTGTCCTAGGTATGAGTTTAAAACGCGTGTTCATAACTTCAGACGAAAGCTACATAGTTTCTATCGAGGCCAATACGAAACGCAATTCAGTTACTGATTAACTCTGAAACTGAAGGAACTGCTGTTGTTTTGAATGCATACGGACTGCAAAATATGGTCTCACCATTCTTGAGCTGGAGAAATTCCAGCTTCTTCACCGCGTTGGGGTAGTTATCATCTTTCTCCATATCGTATTTATCATACAGCTCAATGGCTATTGTGATGTCCCGGATGCTTTGACTGCCCACAGCGTTCGCCATGATGCGTCGAAGTCGTTTCTGAAACGTGAAAGCGTGATGTCATGCAGCAAAAGGTCATCGGGTCCCAAAACTCGCTTTTTCTCAAACTGCGATGTACAGCGCTCGAAATTTGCTGCAGCCTTGCCAGGACCATGAGAATTAATAACTTTCACGCGATCTTTCCCCCCTGCTTTTTGGCGTGGTGTGTTGCTGTTTGCCTATCTGCTCAATGGCTATTGTGATGTCCCGGATGCTTTGACTGCCCACAGCGTTCGCCATGATGCGTCGAAGTCGTTTCTGAAACGTGAAAGCGTGATGTCATGCAGCAAAAGGTCATCGGGTCCCAAAACTCGCTTTTTCTCAAACTGCGATGTACAGCGCTCGAAATTTGCTGCAGGACCATGAGAATTATTATCTTTCACACGATCTTTCCCCCCTGCTTTTTGGCGTGGTGTGTTGCTGTTTGCCTATCTGTCCTTTCGACCGTCCCCATTGGTGTGTGTGTGTGTGTGTGTGTGTGTGTGTGTGTGTGTGTGCGCGCGCGTGTGTATGTGTAATTAAGCATGTGCCTGTGTGTGTGTGCGTGTGTATGTGTCTTTGTGTGTCTTTGTGTGTGTGTGTGTGTGTGTGTGTGTGTGTGTGTGTGTGTCTTTGTGTGTGTGTGTATGTGTCTTTGTGTGTGTGTGTATGTGTGTGTGTGTGCGTGTGTGTGTGTGTGAGTGTCTGTGTATGTGTGTGTGTGTCTGTCTGTCCGTCTGCTGCCAGCCTGCCTTCTTGCCCGTCTGTCTGCCTGCTCGTCTTTCCGACTTTCTGTCTGTGTGAAACTTTGTTCGAGCTTCCGTCATTTGGTCTGTTCGTCTTTTATCTATTTGCCGGCCTGCCCGCCCGCCCGCCCGCCCGTCCGTTCGTCCGTCCGTCCGTCCGTCCGTCCGTCTGTCCGTCTGTCTACAATTATCTTCCTCTTTCACAAAAACACAAATAGCAATACACTCACCCTCATATGCACGCATATAAACCCATACGCATTCCGGCACGCCAAAGATTTTGCGTGTATCACAATGAGCGACTTTTTTGGAAATTATCTCCCTTGACGCCGCTTGGCGGCGCGTCGGCTCCAAGGGGCTTGGTTGGTACACAGTGACAAGTTCTTTCGCTTAGATTAGACCTGAGTGTTTGAGTTTTTTTTTATTGTTTTCTTGCTGTCGCTTTCAAATCTGTTCACAGTACTAGGCTGGCTGGTTTACTTAGATGTGATTTTTTTTTATGCGTGCTAGCTGATATTAGGTTTAGAGCTTGAATTTTCGATATTACACAAGTTCTTTTTCGCTT
>JAWQFJ010025561.1:240000-242116 GCA_034096865.1 Theodoxus fluviatilis | reverse complement strand
GAAATATGCTATCGTGTGTCAACAATTGCAGTCTCATATCTCCTGACTCGGCTGTGTGCGTGCTGCAGCACGCTTCATCGTTTTTTCCCGTATCGTACTCCTGACATTTATGCAAGGCAACGCGCCTCAGATTATCCGTGTAAATACCTAGGTCGATGTCAATTGCTTATCAGATCTCCGCCTCGGCCAGTTAAAACTCCCATCACCATTCTGCCACCTCCATTTCCACTGCCGCCACGCCCGTCTCCCCCTCACCCTGGTCTTCCTCACTGACTCTTTTCATCTCCTTCCACCCATAACATTCCCGTTTTCCTGAATGTCATTCACCCCTGGAGAATACTTCCGGTTCCTGCCACGTGATCCTGATGGCCAGTGGAGCCGTGGTCAAGCCGATTCATCCCGCTGTCGCCTGGATAAGACTAGATATAAATCAATGGCCTTATCTCGCCCTCCTTTTATCCTGTCACTGCTATCCAGAGCCTCGCCCTGTGCGCATCCGTTAATATGGCACTCAGCAGAATCATAAAGCCATCCCGATAAGCGGCCAGGGTTGGCAGGAAGGGCGAGCATGCGGACAGCGCGCGTCGTGCCTTGCGCGCTGCCTGGAGACCCGATAGAAAGTCTGCTGGGGACGGGGGCCATTGATTAACTCCGTCCTGCTGGGGTGTAAAGAAATCCCATAGGAATGCCTGCAGACCTCGCCTCAGCCCTCTCCAGTGTCTTCAAGTCGGGAAGAAGAATTTATAAAATGTGGCTCCGCTTAACGACCCATTCCACAAGTGGAGGCGGAGCAGGAATGGTAATAAGGGAAGAGGAGGAAGAACAGATAGAGCTGGGGAACAAGGATGAGAAAAAAGATGAAGAAGGAAGGGGGTTGGTACACGCACCCCCCCCCCCCTCCCCCGAGAGAGAGAGAGAGAGAGAGAGAGAGAGAGAGAGAGAGAGAGAGAGAGACGTATGGACAAATAGGCAGACACTCACGTAAATACGGACGTGCAGGCAGGCAGACAGCGCAGACGCGCTCGCGCGCACACACGTTATACTTACATTCTCAAACTCGCACACCCTCCATTTACAGACGTACACGCGGCAGCACTTACAGCGTCCAACTGCTGGCAGTCTCCCAGCAACAAGTATTTTCACCCAGCTTACTCGAAGAGCGGCAGCAAGCTGGTGTGTTGGCGCAGGGAGGAAGGGTAATTTCGCCGCTCTAATTCGGGGTAGCGTCCCGCGGCCTTCGCTCGTATTGCCAACAACTCGCGGGGACGGAGGAAGCGCCGATGCTGCATGGCTAACTGCCGCCTATCGTGCTGCCCGCGCCTCTGTTGCTGGGCCCGACTCCGCGCTGACTGTTCAGCTGCTGGGGGAGATGTCATCCTGACATTTACGTCAGCAGCAGTCGCCGCAGCCTCCCCGCTGCGATGGTCTTTAAGAAGGGTTAACCATTGTACCTGAGACGAAAATGCTTACACGTGCAGCACTGAGTAGTGTGTGCGCGTGCGTGCGTGTGTTTCACTGAATGGCGTAACAGGGTCGAGACGGAGCCTTCTCCTTGGGCCTATGTTTTATTTGATAAGGTATTATGGTATAGTCGAAGCATGTACTTAGTGTGATTGCTTTTGTGCGTGCTAGTGTGTACATGCTCTCACTTGCACGAAATTGATTAATCGATTGAACTTTTGAGGATGGATGGATGGATGAATGTGGTCGGTCGGTTGGTTGGTTGATCGATTGATTGGTTCACTGATTTATCGTTTGATTGGTTGATTGATAGAGTAAGGAGGAGGAAGAGGAAAAGTTTGTCACTATGGTGTCGTGACGTAGACTACATTCTTTATGCCTGACTCGCCTAATATGACAGCCATTCTGAATAATTTCTTTGTAATTTACCTATGAATATTTATAATGGAATGTAATGGTGCTCGGTGCTCATAAATGTTTGACAGATGCCCGTATGTATACGCCACAATTCATCTTGCGGTCTGGACCTCGTTGTTTGGTTTACTGTGGAATGTGTCCTGTGTGTGGCATAGCTTGGAGCAAAGTCACTTTTCCATTGTCCTCTCTCTCTCTCTCTCTCTCTCTCTCTCTCTCTCTCTCTCTCTCTCTCTCTCTC
>JAWQFJ010025561.1:225000-230000 GCA_034096865.1 Theodoxus fluviatilis | reverse complement strand
ACATTGAAACGGCCCGCAGTTCAGCCTTGTGCACACTGCTGTCGATCGTCACTTGCTGTGCGGACTCGAGATATGTGGCCTTCTTCCGGAATGCCTCTTCATGTAGCTGCGCACTTCCACCCGCGGCTTCAGAGTGCACTCGAGTTCACGTGCCAGCTTCCATTTGTGTCACCGAGAGGAAGACTGGGAACCTCGTGATGTGCGTAAACAAGTGGTTTGTGGCTGCATGCCTTCGTGTCTAGATGGGTGCGGTTTTAAGAGCCTATGTGCAGACACCCAGTCCGTTAGATGACGAAGGGGTCCTTGCTTATTAGAGAGGGAAAGTGAGTGAAGTAGCGAGTGAATAAATAAGTGAATTTGTGGATGAACAGAGGAGTAGATGTGTGAATAGATGTGTGAATAGATGAATGGATAGACAGAGATGTGTGTGATTGAACGGATTAATGAAATAGGTGGTTAAATGGATATGTAAGGGATTGCTAGTAAATGATGTGCTTGAAATAAAATAAGCGAGCAGAAGAGAGAACGAAAAAGAGGGAGAGGGAGTGATTGAGAAATATCAAGACAAATAGGCGTAGCCAGCCCAGTTTTCCTGTCCCGCCCCAAACGGCGCCAACGGCCCTCTTTTTGGCACCGCGATGGTTGATGACGGAAGGAAGGAAGAAAGGTCTGAGAGCAGGAAGGGTGTCAGTGGTGTCCCCCGAGAGAGCCAGCCCCTCCCAAACTACTGCGTGACAGACTGCTTCACCCGCCGCTCTCTCCTTCCTGCTTCCCCCACGTGCCCGTCCACACCCAGTCAGCTGCCCTGAAGTCCTCGTGCTCCATGCTTCCTTTGATAGATACGCAATGGACAAAACGAAAGTGGGGGATAGAAAGGATAGAAATAAAGAATGGAGGGTGACGGCGGGCATGGGAGGAGGAGTTGGAGGGTGGGGGGAGAGGGAGAGAGGAGGACACGACAGGCATGTGATGGATTGCGCCACTGTCATTGTCCGCAAAAATCGATGTCCGGAGTCCAGAGGGCAACCTGTCTTCTTTCGCCTGCTCGCGTCGCCAAGTGAAGTGTGCGGGGACAGAGACTGCTGTATCCGCAAAGAGAGAGAGAGAGAGAGAGAGAGAGAGAGAGAGAGAGAGAGAGAGAGAGAGAGAGAGAGAGAGAGAGAGTCATGGTTTTGCATAGAGGCTGATGGTACCAGTGGAGGAGGGAAGTAAAGAGGGGTGTGACAGACAGACAGACAGGGGAAGAGTGGTGTGAGGTCACGATGAGACTGCCTTGAAGCAACCAGCCCCTTGTAAGGAGAACATGGCCCTTGGGGGACACGCATGAGACGTGGGGGTGGGAGGGAAAGGGAAGGAAAGGGGACGTCTCATGTGTCGTGGAAGAAGGGGAGGTGAGGGAGGGGAGACATCTTTTCAGGTCTGGCGTGGTCGTGATCGATGTTTATTTCGCCTCTTCCTCCTCTCTGGCATTCCGAGGCGCGCTGCAGGCATTGCTCAAAGTGTCCCCATGCACTTGCGTTTGTTTCCATCAGCCTGCTTCTATTCCTGGGGCGTGCCCTGCGTTCCGGAGGCAGTGCTTCTATCTCAGTCCTCCTTCTCTGCTGGCCTCACTCTGCGCAGCTCTCGCTTGACTGACAATGGAAAGTCGCTTCCACCTCCTCTTTTCCTCTTTTCTTCGTGGTTCCCTGACTGCACTTATCCCTGTCTATGAAATGACGACGCGAAGTTGTTTAAGATTAGTAAAAAGATGTTTGCATTCAGCGTAGTACAGATTGGCGATTTAGCACACATGTAGAGACGATTGTTAATATAGATGTAACACCCCCCCCCCCCTCTTCTCTCTCTTTCTCTCTCTCTTCCCCCCCTCTCCTCCCCCCCCGCTTCTCTCTCTCTCTCTCTCTCTCTCTCTCTCTCTCTCTCTCTCTCTCTCTCTCTCTCTCTCTCTCTCTCTCTCTCTCTCTCTCTCTCTCGTGTGTGTGCGCGTGCCTATTTTCCCCAAATTCCTCCCCCCCTGCTCACCTCCCCCCTTCCCCCTTCTCCCTCCCTTGATCCCTTTCTCTTTGCCTGCCCGCCTGTCAGTCTGTTTTTGTCTGTCTGCCTTTGTCTGTCTGCCTTTGTCTGTGTGTCTGTCTGTGTGTCTGTTTGTGTGTCTGTGTGTCTGTCTGTGTGTCTGTCTGTGTGTCTGTCTGTCTGTCTGTCTGTCTGTCTGTCTGTCTGTCAGTCTGTCTGTCTGTCTGTCTGTCTGTCTTGTGTCTGTCTGTGTGTCTGTCTGTCTGTCTGTGTGTCTGTCTGTCTGTCTGTGTGTCTGTCTGTCTGTCTGCAGCACGTCTGTCTCTCTCATTCTGCAGCACGTCTCTTCCCCCCCCCCCCCCCCCCTCCTCCTCCTCCTCATTGTCTCTTTGTTTTTGTTTCTCTGTGTCTCTGTCTCTCTCGTCTCTTTCTGCCCCCCCCCCTCCCTTCTCTCCCTCTCTTCCATTCTACTATCTCTGTCTCTTTGTTTCTGTCCTCTCTGTCTCTGCCTCTCTCTCTCTCTCTGTCTCTCTCTCTCTCTCTCTCTCTCTCTATGTTGGTCACGTAGTGTGACGTGACACCAGCTAATGTTGTTTCCGAAGACGTTGATCACGCTGCCGCCTTCACTTACACCTGGCTTATTTTTCTCGTTCCAGAAATGACTGAGATGACCTAAGCCACTACAGCCATGACCGCGCCGGTGTTTCTAGCAGTAGTGTTGGCCCTCTGCGGCTTAAGTGCCGCGGCGGGGCCGCAGTACATTGTGAGTACTTTTGACGCATCGCCCACCAACAAGTTCAACCATATGACCCAGCACAAGAACAACCAGGACATCTACATCGGAGCCGTGGACCGCCTGTACATGCTGAACTCGGAGCTGATCCTGAAAAGGCACAACGAGACTGGACCTCGCATGGACAACCCCAAGTGCCCTCCCCCTGGCATTGACTTCAGCTGCCAGTTCAACGTGACCAGCTCCCACAGCTACAACAAGGCGCTGCTCATCGACTACCGGCACCAGAAGCTCGTTGCGTGCTCCAACCTCTTCCAGGGCTTCTGCCAGAAGTACTTCCTGGAGAACTTGACCGCCACGGACGAGGTCTTCTACGAATCGGTGGTGGCAAACAACGCCACGGCCTCCACCATAGCCTACATTGCCCCTGGACCGGGCGAGCGCGGGGAGCCCAGGCCCGACGTGCTGTACGTCAGTGCCACGGCCACCACCACGGGCATGAAGGCCTACAGAGATCGCATCCCCGCCTTCTGCAGCAGGAACCTCTCGGACTTCGGCCTGGTCGTCCGCTCGGGGTTCCGCAAGTCCAAGATTGAGATCGAGGCCTTGCAGAAGGAGCAGTTTCCCGTGCGCTACATCGCAGGCTTCTACTCGGAAAACTTTAGCTACATGGTCTCCGTGCAGAAGGTCAACGCCGAGCTTGAGCACCACGTGTCCAAGCTGCTGCGGGTGTGCAGCTCCGACGCCATGTTCTACTCCTACGCTGAGGTGAGGCTGGAGTGCAACCTGGACGGAGTGGACTACAACCTGGTGCGTGCTGCCCACGTAGGCAAGTCGTCCAAGCAGCTGGCCGAGAACCTCAAGATCGACCTGACCAAGGCCGTGCTGTACGCCGTGTTCGACGTGGGCATGCCCAACTCCGCCGTGCCCACCGGACACACCGCCTTGTGCATCTACTCCCTGGAGCAGATTCGCAGGAAGTTCACGACCAACATCGAGTCCTGCTTCCAAGGAAATGGCTTCACCGGTCCAAACCACATCATCCAGCCTTCTCCCTGTAACCGTGCGGTGAGTATTAAGCAATTATTCCGAGGCGCGCAAGACTCTATTTCATAAGCTACAGTGATGATACTACGTAATAAGTCGGTGCTTTGCTATGTCTGGAATACTTAGGTCTATTGCAAGGCCTTCCAGTGATTGTTCGAGTAGATGGGAAAGCACCCGGCTGTAGTAGATTTGCTGTTTTACTCTTTCACAGTAAAATAGCGTTTGCATTATGTACATTTGAATATCACAGAAAGTTCGTTTATGAATTCGTTTAAAAGGTGATGGTTTTAGGATATTCCATTATTGACGTTGACAATAGACTGGAGTTAATTTCACTGCAATGTATCTGTGACCTGGGAATATATTTATTTTCTTTTCTTATGAAATGCGTCCCCATGTCTCCTGACTTTTGAAACTGAGGAAACTACCATTTAAAAGCAAATAATTTAATTCATATTATTTACAGTTCTGGAGTAGTTCAGTGCCCTCTTTAGCCATGAACGCAGTTGTTGAGCATCATCTTCCCAACTTGAATTCTTCAACTCTTGCTTGCTTCGTCATTACGATATGCTTGCTGATCTCTATGCAGGACTACAAGATCACGGACGACTTTTGCGGCAACGACATCAACACGCCCATAGACGGCGTGTTTCCCATCACGGCCAACGCCACGCTGGTGTTCCCTCCCGGCACCCTCGTCACCTCCATCATCACCACCATCACGCACGACTACACCGTCGCCTTCGTCGGCACTGCCTCCGGCCACGTCAAGAAGGTGAGCTGATTTGCTCCGAGTGTTTTCAGTCTTGAATCAGCTAGACCATGACGCTCCCCATGGAACGCTGTGTGGCATGGGTTTTTGCAGATGAGAGGGCCGACGTCGTCACTCAGGCCGTATGTTGTACTCGTGGGGAAAGACTGCTGAGTGTGATGTGGACAATCGTGGAGAAATTAGTTGGTGTTCTATATTTCGTCCAGCAACAGATGGAATGGAATTGTTTGAGCTTTCATTCTGCCATTCCACCTGTATTTCTTCCTGCTCATCTTAAGGACCAACAGACCTTCCTCCCACCGTTGATCTACATATATATATTCATGCATTTGTTCATCAATTCATCTTGTTCATTCATTCGCTTGTATGTTCATTCGTGCGTTCGTCATTTGGTTGGTTTGTAACTTGGATAACAAGATATTCGTAGTGTGCACTCAT